>VOMN01125691.1:0-26934 GCA_014899125.1 Orchestia grillus
CTTTCAAAAAAAGGAGTACATTTTTTTGGAACACTCTGTACAGCAACCACTAAAGTCCATCTACACATACAACAACCACTCAAGTCCAGCTACAGTTCTCCACACACACACAACAACCACATACGTCCAGCTCCAGCAATCTACATATACAGGGTGGCGCATAAGTAACGCACCCTATTAAAAAATTAATGAAGAAAAAAGTATGAAAGGTGAAGAGATTTGAATAATTGCAAACGATAGAGGAACTCTTACAAATTATTTACATGTCGTATCATGTCTACCGATACATGTAAATAAACTTTAAGAGTTCCTCTATCGTTTGCAATTATTGAAATCTATTTACCTTTCATACTTTTTCTTTATTAATATTTTAAAAGGGTGCGTAACTTATGCACCACCCTGTACTACAACTACATGATGGTACTACAGTAAGAGCACTGTACTACACGTACAGCAGCTACAGAAGGTTGCAGCTCTGCCGCAGGACGGCAGCAGAGCCCTCTATGCAGGGATCATGTCCAGACGCACAGCCCTCCAATTAGGGCGTGACTTGCTGTTCGCCTGAGAATTACATTACGCATTTCGACGTAAACAAGGTCCGAAGGTTCTGTTCGTGTGATGTGACAGGATAGGATTTCGGCCAATTTACGCTTCTTCTTTGGCCTTCAGTAGATGGTGCTCAGCCGATGTCTATTTTTCATCGCTTGAGAATTTTTTTCCACGTGTAGAAAGACATTCGCAAAAAAATTAATAACGGGACTAGTTCTTCTTAGGCTATTTCAAATACATTTCCAGAAGAGTAATATGCAGGTAATATTAGAATGATGGAATTGTAGACTACCTATTCTTGACGCTCGGGAGAAAATGATCAAATTGATACCTAAATTTCGCAGGGAGAGCCGGCCGGATGAACATCACCCATGGTCGAGATGCGGGTTTGAGGGCAACAAAAGGTAGCCAAAAACCAGTCACTTGACTTGTGATTGAGTCTCGACATTACTTCTATTTTTCTACGTATTCTTCCATTCTTGTATTTGTATTGGAAGTATAACTAATTCATACAGGAAAGAAGAAAGTACCCTACAGCCCTCTGCTTAAATGAAGTACTCTCAGTACACGCTAGAGTCAAGTGTGTGCAAGAGAAAGACATTGCCATCTTCTAACAACCCCTAACAGTTGAATGAAGATATAGGAAAGCACTTCGTACGCTTTAATTTGTCCGGAACCATTTCCCTACTTGTACAAATTGGCCGCCGTGACACAAACAAGGTAGAGTGCTCTACATAGCATCAACTTCTCCGGGCAAGTCAGGCCTATCCGAGCTCTGTACGTCTAGCAGATTTAGCGACAAGACACTGCAGCATCCGGCTGTTTGAATTCGGTCTGAAAGTCCATTGCAAATGCCACTGTAATTGCCCGGCTGAATGATAGCAGCAAATTGGATCTCTCTAAGCCAGGTTTTCGCTACGCGGACTAGGATTGCATCTTAGATTCTTCGGCTATTTTATCTGGGTACTGTTGAAAAGAGGTCTGCTGAAGATTACCGTTTTCTTCATCTAATATTCATGCTGATAAAAAATTACTGTGACGTTGTTTTGGCTTCAAAACACCGGTCGAAACTGGATCGCTAGAATGTAAGTCTGAATTGTTTTTATGTTGGCTCATGTATAGTTGTAGAAATGTGAGATAGGTGAAAAATAAAATATCTTCACGTAGTTCGTTCAATAAAAAGTTTCCACATTACAGCCCCCTCATTCACTGCAATTGCAGTATCTTTGATAGTGTCATTATTTTAGTATCATTATTTTAAATTTTAGTCCTGAGGTATTCTCCTAACAATAAGAGTGGATCATTAACTCAAGTTAAGGTACAGTAAATTCATTAAATCCTTAACCTAATTCTTATCCATCCCTTGAAATACCTGAAAACCCTCTCGCCCAGGTATTGATAATTATAATTGAATGGAATCATCTGCGAAAACCGAACATTACCTTTAAAAAAATGTAGGCTTCAAGATTCGGTTTGAAACGCGCAAGATGAGAGATTTTGAATTATTTTGGCAGAAATTTACTAAAAGCACGCACTCCTTACACCAACTCACGCACCACGCGTCAGGAGAGATCATACAAATCCCACTGGGCGACTGCCGGCAAGGTAACCCACGTACCGTTCGGACCGTAAATGTTACCCTCGGCGACTGTTTCTGCAGTTGGCCCAAGCAGTCAAGTTAATCAGTCTCCCTTACTTTCTGTTTAGTGGCCATCAAAGCGAGGCGAGGCCCCTCGCCAGATACCAGCAGCAAGGCCCAGTTTGCAGAACGGGCTTACGCCAAGAAACTTTAAAGCCCGTAAGGACGGCTTTTTGTTTCACTTCCCCGAAATTTTGAATGCCGGAAACCCATTGTGCTGGCTGTTAAAGTGAGCGTAAAATTTTATTGGATTTTCATTTTAAAGCGGGTACTGGACGGAGACCTGTCTCCTAAATACTTTTTGTAATCCAAGAATTGTGCGTGTGGCAAGTGTGCGGTAAATTGGATGGAGAGGTTGAATCGTACTTAAAAATGGCACAATCGCGAAGAGGAATAGAACAAGTTGAGGTTCTTACTTTTCTTCGCAGAATTTTATTGTATTTGAGGCTCAACTAAAAGGGTTTACAGGAAGCGAGTTTCAATTTTTTCAAATTTTAATACGTAGATGATTGTAATGTAAAAATATTAAAATTATTTAATTTATTTCAAGTTCATAACCCTCATTGCATATTTAGCGAGGGGAAAAAACATTTTTAATTCTGTTGAACTCTTAAATCCTATTAGTTGGGGTCTCCCTCAAGCATTAACGGTAAATGAATAAAAAACAAGTAATCTGCTTAGCGAAACTAAAAGAAACGAAGGCCATAATACTTCACAGGTCTCTTCAAAACTACTTTGCGAATATTCAAATGGGGCTCTGAAATAGAAAAAAAAATTCATTCGTTTGCACAAGTCCTTAAAGTTTATTCAATTCGTATGTTGAAAATAACCGCGGAAGTCATCAAACACTTAACGTTCCTTAGCTGCCTCTCTCACCCCACGAGAAAGTGAAAACTTTACCCTTATGAGCCTCACAGATGCAAGTTCTAAATACTTCAACTCTCCATCCCGCACCTAAAGCGAAGTTACAGCGACGGCATTTTCTGAATGGCCGCGAATTCTTCAGAAGTCGAATCAATCGGCCGGGTGTGGGGCACGCCTGCCCGGCCATTGATGAAGCGCTACGGTGCCAGAAAACGGCTGGCTGCGGCACCCAAATTTTAAATAAGCAACTTTGAACGATGCAATAACTTTTAAATAAGCAATTTCGAACGATGCAATAACCAGGAGTGGCATGTATGTTGAAAATTATAGATACGCGATTTTGTAGTGCTATTGGAAAGGATGTTCGTCGTTTTCGATGTCTCCTTGTGGGGACCCAAATAAGTTTGATGGCATCTAGGTTATAGCTAGGAGCCGTACTCCGAAGCATTCAGCTTCTAAAGCAGAATCTCAACCGGAGTTCCAGCCAAAAGGTCCCTTAGGGTTCCCCAAGAAGAAGTTAAATAAACTAATGGACTTTTGAATGCTTATTCAATACCATATACGTAATGTTACTAAGCACGTACAATATATTCTTGGTTATTGTAATATTGTGAAGTAGACATTTTATTTAACCTACTAGCTTATTAACGTAAAGGTTACTCAAAGGAAAAAAGATTGAAAAATGCTGCTCTAAAACATCAGATAGCTAAAAAAAATATAACAAAGAGAGAGTAATTACTGAAATATCACGAGACAACTTAATGGTACAAAGAATACACAAAAATGTGACTGAATTTACTTTACGCAATCCATATAGTGTGCGAAAAGTTCCTGGGACCTTGTAGCGCAAGTGACTTGCTCTCATGTCAAAAGGTCCTGAGTTCGATACCAGGGTGGAGTGCTACTCTCAGACACTATTTGCCCAAAATGGATTGCACACTAGCGTGGCCTGGTTCAGGGTGACCGAACTACTTTAAAGACTCCCGGGGTACATAGATTCAAAACACTCTTCTTAGGGTATATAAAGAAAGTGATCAATGAGTCCTGCTTATTGGAGTCTTTAAAAAAACGGTATATTTGCTTCAGAATTGTACGAAAAATGTTCCATCTGGATAGCCCAATTTTATTGGTTGTGGGCTAGTGGCCATCGTTGCAGTGCATACTAGTTGTTAAATCGGTTATTATTTTTGCAAATCGGGGTAAAATGTACGGAAGCCTTCTGCTGAATTGAAGAAGAAACGTTTTTTTGGAAAAAAGGAAAACAATTTTATTAATTCTAGCACAGTTGGCATGTATTAAGGCGTTGGTTTTCACTACCTTTCTAGGTAGAGTCGTCACTATCCCACTAGGTAGTGTTAGCACTACCTCACTAGGCAGGCAGTAGGTAGAGGAGGTAGGCAGTCATTCCTGCCTGAATTTTTACGGCGAAGAAAGTTTCACTCAGAATTTCACAACTTGTTTATGAATAACCTTATACATACCTTATTAAACTGACAGTACGTGTTCAGTAATTTACCGGACAATACTGATACTCAGAAGTCTTACAATTAACCAATATTCCTGAAAAAGTATTCAAAAAATTATTCATAAATTGCTCTTCAATTTCACGCTGTCTTCTTCTCCGTACCATTAAACAAAGTCGTATGTCGGGTCTCCCTTTACTCAACGCGTTTCAAAATACGGAAAAAATAAAAATTCCAGAATGTGTCGATACCAAAGCGAGGGAACACCCGACGGAAATTGGACATTTCTTCACTGCATTGCGCGCTCCACAAAAAAGAAAAAAAATCCTCAAATAGATAAATAAGATAAAAATGCGCGCCCCTCGAGTCCGAAGGCCGAATTCTTTGGGAAATCATGCAATATGTCACTCGTATCCAGCGCAAATATTGGTGTGGGAAAAGCACTCCAGCCCATTGGAGTTCCTCCGAGGGGCTACCAGGAGCGCAGGCCACCACCGACTTCGCCGCAATGACGCGTGGTCTCCTCCTAAGGCAACGCTGGTGAACGGCTCGGCAAGTGCGGCGTTGAACGTCGGGTAACGTGAATCATGGTAACTGATACGGTCACCTCATAACTGGTGGTGGTAAATGATAGTTACCTGATAACTGGTGGCGGAAACTGATACGGTTACCTGATCAATGGTGATGGTGACTGATACAGTTACCTGATAACTGGTGGTGGTAACTGATACAGTTACCTGNGTGGTGGTAACTGATTCAGTTACCTGATAACTGGTGGTGGTAACTGATAAAGAAGTCTAAGTCTACAGCAATTCGGGTGTGGTAGTGACTTCAGATTGATTGTCCGTCCGATTTCCCAAGTGGGAACTAGTAGGATATCAACTGAAAATTCATTGCATTTCTAGAACGTCTGCACAGAACGATTATCGTAGTTAATGTACGATACTGGGAGATTGAAAGTTTTTCAGAGTACGAATACGGCATATGTTTAATGAAAACAAATTGATGGGAAATTTGCCAAGAATCAGATGGAAACTCAAAGCTGAGTAATCATACAACTTCAACATAATTACAAATTCGAGTACAACATTTTAGGTTGACAGGACAACTAAGAAATTAGTGACAAAGTACATTTCACTCAGGTCATCATTGTATATTTTTTAAATTTCTTGTATGGTTGAACAGTTGATCATACATTTGTACTGTATATGCAGTTATCACAAGAACTTATATTTTACTGTTTTCCAAATTAATGTCTGCAAAGTATTCTTCTCTCATCCTAGGACAACGTATCCTACATACCTTTAGCAACAGACCTTTAAATCTCGTTACTCATCCTAGCGGCTCATTATACTCAACGATGCAAACTAGAATAAAAAACGCGTCGTCTGACCATCTACGATGTTTTTGCTGTTGCAGCAGCACCGCTGTCTTCTGTCATTAGTTATGACTCTAACGAAATACCGCAGGCATGCGCTGTCTGCGTTTCATTACTGATAAAAAAATACTTTGAACGTGAATTAAGCTACCATATAGTATTGATGGTAAACTGTGAGAGAACTTCATTTCGGTCGACAGAAACACAAACCTGCTTTAACCCTTCGAGTCCCATGAAGACACTTCAGTCTCAGCTTAGTTTAAACATCGTTGGTTTTAAAAACCTACCAAATTGCGAAAAATCTGGAATGCTATTTCTGTGCCCACGACATACTTAAAAATGACAGGCGCCTTACGTGATCTGGGGCTATTTTCTAGCATCTGCCTCTCATTGAACAATCCCCTTTGAACAAGCACGAGTTCATGAGCAGCTCTGCACACCAACACCATCGCGTGCTCGACAAAAATTAGAGTTTGACCAGCGCAGAAGCCAAATTGATAGCACCGGTAGAAGATGAAGTCGAAAAGCAGCGAGCCCGTGAAGCCTTGATAAAGTACTCAGCTGAGTCTCTGAAAGCTTTCTTGAAGCTCGTGGAGATGAAGAAAGAATTATCGCCTTTGTTGCGAAGACTTTCTTTACAGTAACATAGGGTCCCGGAGAAAGAAAATTTATCAATGCCAGGAGGCCATTTGAAATGAGAAAAAGAAGGGGAAGGAAATCCGAAGCTCTATCTGCACAAATTGAAGCTGGCACTTCGTTGAATTGATACTTCAACAGCACTCTTACAAATATTTCCATACGTGAGGGCGGAAGGGATTAGACATTTTATGATGGAAATTCCCAAATATGGGCTACATTCAATTGAAAGATAACGAAAGCATTCCTCCATCGATCGTTTGCTTTACGAAGAGCTTAAACTGTTCACTTAAAATAGGCTGGCCATTTGGAGTCTTGCGAGCCGAAAGCTTCTTGTCGTTAGATACCATCTAAAAGACTACAGGTTACCCGGCCGAAAAATCCTCAGATACGGGCCATGGTCGCTCGAGTCGATAACGAAACACGGACTCAATCTTACAAACCCATTACAGACCAGCAGTTTCGCCAGCGTATTTGGAGTTTACTCGGAGCTTGTGTCTTTCTGTTCGAAGTTTCTATTAAAGCAAAGCATTAACAGTGAGGCGATATAATAAAAACCGCAATATCATTGGTTTAATCAAAATAGCCCACATACCCAGAACGAATCTTTGCTTGATAGTCAATTAGGTTAGGTAAGTTACGGATCTATTTTATGCTTCATTGCCCCCCTAGGGACTGGTATCCCCAAGAGAACACTGTGAATCTACTTCAGCTATAGATCAGCCTTTGGGACTTCGGTATTTCGTGCCCACTTTGCTTCTTTACATTTTCATGCCTTCTTCGCTGCTTATTTTTAATCTTGTGTGGAAAAATATCTCGTGCATAGATTCTTCATTTTATAAAGGACATAGCAAACGGTCTCTTCTCTTTCGAGGCGAGATAGTCCGAGTTACTGAAGCGCTGCTATCTTTATTACTTCAACCCGCAAATGCGTTCGAATTATCAACTATCAATTTTGGTTTGCTTGTGAATTGTGGCAGTATCACCTAATTTCCGCTAATCCTAATTCACTACATCTGTCACGGTATTTAAAATTCAGTCAGGCACTCGAGTTACTCATGAGATTGCACTACATCGCGCAAGTCACGGCCTAAATTTCCTAGAGATGATTGTCAGTGCAATCTAATAGAGGATTGGGTGAGCCCGTCGTCATGGTGATAGTGAGAACCGTTTTCGATCAAAAGAGTTTAGCTTGTATTAGCTCTCTAAAGTATCGATTCATTTCGGTTCTTTCGACACTTGCAGTGCGTGAGAGACTAACACATGGGTTGCACCAGCCTCGGCTGTGTACGACCCAAAGGCTTATCGAGTAACAATGGGAAAAAACATCAAGCTAAGATCAATTTTTGTTGGGCTTCTACGTCACGATACTTTTCCATTTTTCCACCCTGCAGTTATTCACTTCTCTCTCAAAATTGAGTAGGACTCGAAAAACGAAAATTTCCAATTCAGAGAGGAGACTCAATTGTACGCGACGAAGCAACTGATGGCTATTTCAGAAAATCGCGCAGGATAGCGTCAAGCTTGAAATAATCAGTTTTATGGACATTAGGCTTGAAGGAAGTTAATTCAAAAATTTAAAATTATTTTCCTCGTTTTCTTTTAGGCAATTTTGATTATTCCTAACATAATTATAGAAACAGTGAATACAAAATTCATATTATTACTAATCATAACAAAACCAAGTATTTCAGCAAGTATGTAGTATTCCTGTCTCCTCACCATGATTGAACACAAATTTCCATTCAATTTTTGAATTTTCGAGAGTATTTTCCCCAGGCACACCATGCACACATAGCGGCGGCACCCCAGTGTGGCCCTGGCGTGACATCCGAAGCATCTCCAAGTAAATTCAAGTAAAGTAAATTACCACTGACACAAAATTCTGATGCACAACACACAAGGCGAACGACGATCGAGGGAGAGCCTCAATGCATTTTAGTTTTATTCAGCTTTGAACGAGAATAATGCACAGCAATGTGTAAAATCAGAGGAATATGCTACCAAATGGTCATTGAGGGCCAGTTTCCAGACGTAAAGCAATCCTGTGTCGTTTGAAGCTAAGCGACGCATTGCCATCTGGGGATTGCTGAGCGGTGTTGAACAAAGCTTGCTCGAAAGCAATTCTATGTAAATTTCTGGGCGGTAACCTCTCGAACAGGACTTCAAAGAAAGAAAGGAGAAAGTTCTGGAGACCTTGTCGGGTCGCAACATCTCACAAACTTTGAGGCCTGTTCAACTGAATAGCGCCGACCCGAGGATTTGCGAACAATACTGCCTGAGCTCGCAAATCGATTTCTTGACAGGATAGAAGCTCATTCAATCGAGCCTTTGAGATAAGGGACTGATTTTTTTACATGAGGAGAGTGTTAGTACCTTCATTTTGTTTGCTAGCTGTGAAACATTTTCGAGATAAGAAAAGAGTTAGTTAACTTTTTGGAAAGATAAAAAAAATGAAGTTTCTTGAACTTCTGCAAAAGGTCACAATTTTTTTCGTTTTTGAGAAGCTAGTGAGTGTAGATGAGCGACAGTCTGTATTCAGGTTCGATAAAAACTAATAACAAAATTCGGAACAATTGGCGGGAGTAAACTCAAGGCACAAAATTCATGTAACACATAATTCGTATCACTAAATGCCAACAAAACGATATTTTTACAGATACTTTACTTTAAGGAACAAATACCCTGAACATGTTGTTTAAATTTTTAGACTCTTTCTTACGTGACCTTTCGATACTCATCCTTTAAATGAAGTATCGAGTTTACGGGGCTATAAATTTGTGCGTTCAAGATCATGACATCGTGAGATTTAGTTCACTTTAAACTTGTGTTCTGAGGTTCAAAGCCGCTCTTCAAAACAACCAATTTTCATCAAAAAAAACGTCTGTAGGTGTGAGAACTTCGGCCATCAGTCACCCGAGGGGAAATCTTGAAAACCACACGGGCGAGGGGCAAAAATATCCAGACAGATTATCCCAAGTTTGCTTCAATTGCGGGCGTGTTTGTTAGGAAGATGGAGGAGGTTTTGTACGCCGTCCAGCTCGCGCAGGCCAGAGCCAGCATGTGCGTTAAACTGTCCAAACCAGTATTGTCATTATTTCCGTTTACTATCATTAATATTATCATTTTCTTAGCTATTATCATTTTATTTTTATAATTTCCGAGTACTATTATTAATATTATTATTTTCTTAGTTATTATCATTGTTATTTTTATAATTTCCGAGTACTATTATTAATATTATCATTTTCTTAGTTATTATCATTATTTCAATAATTACTATTGATTAACTTGGAGCTTCTTATCCGCACAAAATGAGGTTTACAGAGAGCGAAGGCAATGGACCAATTTGCGTGGACTATCTTGAACAAGGAACCCATCCACAAGGTGTGTTCACTCAAAGAATCCATAGCGCATTGAAGCGCTAGTTTTAAAATTAAACTAGATAAAAGACGTCAAAGAGATTGCGAATCACGAATGAAAAAAAAAACGATGTGTACACGAAAGATAGATGTCCCTGAAGCTTGTTTACATATCTAGCCAAGGTAACCTAATAGTGTCACCCATTGACGCCAGTCTAGCAGACGATGGATAAACCTTGCTAGCCTAAGCCTGGTGCCTGCCTGTATGCCTCCTGAGGGTTTTATCCACGAATTCTATCAGAAAAATGAATGGATGCAAGATGTTTCAAAGTTGGATAATCGTTTTCTAATATGTATATTGAAGTCTCCTTTTCGAGGGTGTTCAAATCAGGTCTGTGGAAGGCATTATTCTTTACTGGCACTAAATCCTGAAGTCATTTTGGGCCAACCGTTATGCAGTGTGAGTTCATCTTTCTTAAAAGCTCGAAATAACGCTTCCTATTTAACTCACACTATGCACTTATCTGAAGCACCCAAACGCATCTTCAACGCATCTTTAATGAGGATTCGCTCCGTGTTTGAATGTAAATGGCTGTTTGTACGTTGCTAGACTCTATCGATAACAACTAAAAACTTCACCATATTTTCGAGACTTTTCCGATACTCTTTACTTTACAAGCTGTTTTCAACGTTGCAAAAGCCGAAAATAAAACATTTTCATAAGGGCAAAACCTGTTTGACGGTTCCACGATTTAAAAAAATACGATAAACATATTTCAGTAAAAATTGTGAAAAATTCATAAAAAAATTCACACGATAAAAGATTTAATAGATTAGGAGACCGATCTATGATGGCGTTCATCGTCATTCTTAAAGCATTATATTCTTTAAACATAATAAACGATGAGAACGATTAAATCCCGTGAAATCCTAAGCATTACAGCGTCAGGGTCGAAAACTAAAGACTTGCGATACTGTAGACGGTCTACATTCAGAGATTTCTGAATTTCCAGAATGATCAAGTTTACATTGCTAAAAACTTGGCTGATAATCCAATTGATATCCACTGCTAGGGTTGAAGCTTTTAATAACTTTGGCAGAACGCGATCCTCGGCTCTAAACTGATGAATATCGGACGAAAGTTTCAGAATCGCGTTGCGTTCGAACTTAGTTAGCAAAAACTCGAGAGCACCGTGATTGCCAAGTCCTATTTAGCTTTGCACTTATTTATTCTTTTTTTTCTCACATCTGCTAATTCTCATAAGCCCTAAATTTGCATATTTTTAAGTCGGCAAAGAATTTTTTGAGTATAATATTTGAATAGTGAGAGAATTTAATACGAGTCGGATTTCGTATCCGATATCCATTCCTTTGTAATTGGATCTCAATTTTCGCAGCAGATATTTAAACCTTGAGTAACTCAGGTGAAGCAGCTAATCATTACTACTTTCATTTACTATTCATATTCATTGATTACTATTTTTATTATACCAAAGGCTGAAACTTACCCAACACCACGGAATAGGAGCCAGAAAAAGCCAAATGAAAGAATCATTTAGTATAGATTTTAGAAGTCGTTAAATCTATGCTCAAGGTGTGCCCTCACACAGGTTCCCCTGCACTTAAAAACAGGAAATTAAGAATGAATAGGAAGAAAAGACGAAGAAGAGATAGCATGAAGGTAAGAAAATCGAAAAAAACAAATTGGTTAAATTTAGAGAAGATATCATAATCGACGGCCTATATGTAGCTAAGGTAACCTAACAGCCCCCATAGCATTCGATTGACGAACCCAACAAACCTAAGCTTTAACCTGTCCTATGCCCTCTGAGGAGTGTAGTGGTTCATTACGGCTCGAGCCTCGTGGCGGGGGAACTTAATGTGACCGTTGAAAGAAGCATTATAGCATTGTTTTTTCTTCAGCCCTCGCTTGACAAATACTTGCTGTTCAAAGAATGGGCCAAAATTTCGAGCATAGCCTGTACAATCGAATGTCGCAAGTGAGAATACTGACTGAACTCCTACTGGAACCATAAATCTGTTAATAATATTGTGCTGTAAGAAACGTTTCTGACTGAAATCTTACTGAAACCATAAATCGGTTAATAACATTGTGCTGATTGAAACGTTACTGGCTGAGCTCTTACTGAAACCATAATTCTGTCAATAATATTGTGCAGTTGTAACGTTTGAACTGTTCAAGACTAAAGTTCCCGTGCCTGAATAAATGGCCCTCTGATAGACAGCTAATTCATCGACTTATTCACTTCATTGAGTAATTTCGACGTTTTCATTCCAATCAGCATTTCTCTACGGTTCACCAGAAAAACCTTTCGTTAATTAAGAGTTCAAATATTGAAAGTTAAGTTTACCTGTTATTAATTCAATGAGAGTATAAAAGCAGTAACGTAAATTTCTTTCTTTAATGGGATTGTGTAGTTTTTGCCATTGTTATTAGAGTGTGTCATTCAAAGTGGAAATTGAGGTTAAATTCTCCCTGCACTGAATGTAAATTACTAAAATAAAAAAGAATGAACTGATGAAGATTGACCAATCATGCACGTAAACATTAAAAGAACTTTTATAACTACTGGTGACGATGTAATGGATCTTCATAGCTAATTCACTATTTCTAAATCTAAACTAGGTTTGAAGCACCGCAAGTACGAGTTATAGGGAATATTATTTCAACGGAAATGAAACGCGCCACGACACAAACGGTTACTAAATTTATCTTTTGCTAACAAATTTTGTATTGCCTAGCGTTTAGCACGAATAATTGTGCTAATTTTGTATCGCCTAGCGTTTAGCACGAATAATTGCGTTTTAAGGAGTCTCTCGATCGCGTCGAAAGCGCGTAATGACGCATGTGAAGAGCTCTTGTTCGAACTTGTTCCAGTTCTGTTTGAACCCCCGTCAACAACCAGGGCTGAACCCCCATCAACAACTAGGGTTGAACCCTCATCAACAACCAGGACTGAACATCACCAGCTCCCTGTAAACATTACTTTGCGTGGCAAAAATAATTGGTCATTAGCTGAAGCAGCACGATCTATAAATAAGCAACTGTGGCTTACATGAGCTATTTTTTTATATTTTGTGGCATGGGAATGCCCGATTGAGCAGTATTTTTATAAAATTCAATAGAAATTATTATTATTAGTGTTATTCTTACTGCTTCAATCCACGTAGTCCAGAGGAGATTAACAACGATTAGAATATTATTATAAGTATTCAAGGTTCAAGGATCGTCGCAACATTTTATGTCGTTCCAAAAGTACTACTCAATTTCAGTTTTAAGCTCATATTCAGTTTCAGATTTATTTTTATCTAACATGGAAAACCTTCAGTGCAGTTGAATGAGGAAGAATAGCTTCCGTAATTCTACTTCTCTCCCGAAACTCGCTAGGTCACCAACATGTGCTAGAGGACAATGCTCAGGAGTGTGTAGGGATGGAGTTCATATTTATTCAAATGAGTTGTACCCTGCTCAGAAGTAGCTCAGTTGAACGGTAGGTTTCCGCCGTTATTCGCGATGATAGTAGTTTTTGGTAGACTCTGGCAGTTTGGCGCAGATTACTTCAACGGACAAGAAATTGACTATTGGCTGCTTGTAGATAGCAGTAATTTTCCAAAGCGGACATGACGACCGCGCCACTGCGCTGTTGGCAAGCGAACTCTGTTAAATTAATTGCGCCGAAGATTAATGAAGTGAAACTGGACAGAACGAACACGTCTACAGTGAGGATCGAAATCTGTTCTTAGATCTGAGCTAAAGTTACGAGTTACCAAATCCTTATCACACTCAGACATCGGAATGGGAGTGCAGTAAATGAAATAGTTAAGGAGGCGTAGCTAAAAATGTTAAATAATTACTACTTAAGTACCCACCTCCGCAACGAGTACTTAAATGCAACGCCACTTCAGTCATAGCTTCGAAAATCACCTCATTGGGTAAGAAACCACAGGTGTGCCATTGAATTTATTTGTAATATGTTGAAACGACATCAAATTTTGTAAGCTGTGAAGAGAGAAATATCCTGAAAAAATTAATGCGTTGCTTTCTACTGTTCTTGAACTTTAAATAATGCACGAAATCCGCGTTCATTCTTACATCGCGCAAGGAATAAACAAACAAGTTAAAATTCAAGATGTACGGTTCTATGTAGTTCATGGTCCCCGTGGCAAAAATTTAAATGGTCCCAAACTAAAGTGTATCCTACAAAGAAAAAAACTCAGAATACTCAGTTATCATGCACCACATAACTCGGACTGACAAAACCATTAATTGTATTGCATTCATTTTAGAATAAAGAAGAATTCAAGTTCATGGCTGAAGCATATACTCCAGAATAATTTCGCACCAAACGTCAAATATCGCTCATCCTTTTCAGGAAAAAAAACTTTTGATTGAATAAAATCAATTCTGCCTGCTCCCCTGGTTAGAGGAAAGCACTCCCTACAAATCGCTTGCGCAGAGCTAATATCAATTTATTGGTCCCTGTCTTTTGCAGCATGATAATCCCGTGCAAAATATTTTCAACGCAAATCGTTCCTAGTAACACATTGCAGGAAAGAATATTGACCAAGCCATTTTTGCCCCAATGAAATGGCTTAACTTACGATTGTAAATTCAACTTCGACTGAGGAAAGGCACCATGAATGATGTGGTACCTTTGTCATTCGTTGCTAGCGCCTCATGGCGCAGAATCCAACGGAATTCTGCAGTTAAGAAGCCGCTGCAGACGCAAATCGCTCTCGCTCCACTTATCACACGTTCTCCCCATTCGCACAAATTAGATTCTGAATATTTATTTCGACAGGCTCGTTTATGTTTGCGTTTTGGGGACCAAATTGGGGCATCAAACCAGGTGGCTGGAAATTTGGTTAAAGCTGCCTTGAAAATACTTCCCGCTGTGCAAAATTTATTTAAATTTGATTATATTAAACATGCACAGTTTAAAGGGAACATTATTTAAATCGGCGAAAATCTTCAAACAATACATAATTCAGGAATGCCCTAGTTTCACGCCAATAGTGAGAATAAATGTGCAGTCAGCGTCCCTGCGTAATCGAAAGGCCTAGGAATGCTGACCACGCATTTTTTCATGACACTGAGCGATGCTTCCTCGTGCAACGTTGAAAACGTAGTTCGGGGGGAGGTAGCGAAGACGCGGGGAACATTTCAGTCTATGCAACGTTTTCCATAGTCTGCAATGCTTGCAATCAACAGGGCATCTATTCGTGCGGGCAAGAAACAATTTTTCTCTGAAGTATTACTTTCAGACGACCAAGGATAGTTTACTTTTGATAAATTTCTAATAAGACTTTAAATGTGCTGGCAAAAGCTGGAGCATATTTCTCATATTTCCCAAATGTATTTTGAATTTCGATAGACGACGTTGCGAACGCTGGGTATAATTATTTTCACGGCAATAGTTGCTCTTAGTTTTTTTAAGATTTTTGACACTGAAGTATTTACTTCCCACGTGCATATATTTGAACAAAAATTAAGATTATTAGTTGAACGAGCTCATAACCTGTATACAACAGACGAGCATTCTGAGTACATCCTTTTCTTCACATACGTTAATTTTTTACCTTTAAAAACTGGTACAACACTTTGGAAGCATAGCAGTGAAAATACTACATCAGTGAAAATTCTACATATCTTCGACTATTTGAAATTGAGTAATTTAAATATATTTAAGTTCGTTATCTTTGGCATGGGCAAGTTTTAATAACGAATTGAAGTCATCAGAAGTTCCATCAAATACAAAGTAACCCTCCCGAAATGTGGCTCAATTTTGGTGACTTTGGAATTTATTTTTCCTTCTAATGTAACTTTGAACAGTGAGAAAACTAAAGAACTACTGCGCTCTTGTGGTCGCTATAACTTATGGTAGCATGTAATAGAATAAGAAGGACTTTATTTTAGAAAAAAGCTTGATCAAAACAGTTGAAATACATGCTCGATGAATGCACCCTTTCGACCTAATGACGATAGCCTTGCATCATGACATTTCTTGTGGCCGTGAACTATCAAAACAAGAATGAAAAAGCTTCGAATATCAATTAAAAGTATCAAATATTACTATTAGTACATACTTAACTTGCGATCGTGGTATACAGGAAGCTAATGAACCCCTTTCTTAAAAAATTGAGGGGCTCCTCAAAAAGACTGTGCAAATAGACTCTTCAAAAGACTGCGCGAATTGAGGGCTCCTCAAAAGACTGCGCGAATTGAGGGCTCCTCAAAAGACTGCGTGAATTGAGGGCTCCTCAAAAGACTGCGTGAATTGAGGGGCTCCTCAAAAGACTGCACGAATAGCTTTTCACCGAGTTACGTTCACACCCGCGGCTCCTCGGAACGCTACGGACCTGGAGCACATATGCACCAACTGTTGAGGTAATTGGTTATGTGCGACACCAAATATACGACCATATTGCACTGAAATTAGAAGACACGTCCGAGAGAGAATAATAATTTCCGCCATGTTGTGACAAGGTAATTATGCTCGAGGGATTAGCACGGGCTTAGCAGCGTCAGAATCGGAGGCCTCTGGACAAACTGGTAGCGTTGTCTCTCGAGTATTTAGTTGATTTGACGACTTAGCGTCCGGTCGCAAACAGTACAGGCTGGGGCAGACAGGACGGACGTTTTAGCGCTTGGAAACAGTTGGATACAACTTTTGTCGTAAGTCGTTTTAGCCGTGAACGGTAGTCCTTATTCATTCAATTGTGAGGGGTTTCCGGTTCGATTCTGCCCACGGTGTTTTATTCCAACATCGAATGTTGTAACAATGTACTTGATAGGACCACGTCCTAACTGACGATCTCTCTAGATCTCTACAGCAGTGCATGTAAGACTACAGTTCATTTTGAGTTACCTAATTTTTACAGTTACTTAATTGAGTTACCTAATTCAACCGGCGGCACCCCAGTGTGGCCAGGACATAAAGGCCCAAACATTTTCAAGATATAACTCACGCTATTCACGCTTTTGTTTCGCCTTCACATTATTTTCCTCGCAATTTTCCACATACTGTTCGTAGATTTAGTCTCTACATGGGGTCATTAAAAAATCCCTGGAGTGATGGGGTGGAAAAAGTTAAATGAAAATAATGAACTATTCAGTCTGTACACACTCTAGACCTCACTTTATTGAATTTATGATCCTGTGTGGTCAGTGTAGCATGGTTTTGATGCTTCTCATTGCTTAGTTTGTTTCATTAAATTTTGAAGAGATAACGGTGATCTGTCATAGCAATTCTCCTAATTCAGTTTTTCCCACTTGCGAGAAAATCTTGTGATTGATTTGGCTCGGTATTTTGTCTCAAATAAGCTAATGCATGTAAAAATTCTGCTCCCGATATTTACCACTCATTATACAAGGTGGGTAATAAGAAAGGCATCCGATCTTTTTATTATTTGTAAGTCTTATGGCAATAATTTTTTACAAAGGGATCCTTACTTATTGCCCACCCTGTACTACGATACCGTTAGCTTACCGAAAGGGCCAAATCTGTGTACATGTCCCAGAGTTTTCATTAACCAATCATTTCTGCTCTTGTCCCTTCATTTTTGGCTTAATGTTGTACAGACTTCCCAGTTGTCGAATTACACTTTTTTTTTATGTCTGGTGTACGGCAGAATTATCTTTGTATTTGGCCCCCAAATCGAGCTTTTGTTAATTTGCCTGTTTTCTCACATTTTTTATATATTTCAAATTTAATGTGTGGTGTTAAGTGAATAGAAATTTCAAGTCGTGCGCTGCTGAAGAGGACTGTGAAAGTCCTCTTCACCAAATCATGTAGCATATTTTAATAAAACCAATTATCAATCGCTCAGTCATTGACCTACTGAGTCTGATGCAGTTTGAAACATTTGAAGCATAAATTTACTACAAGTAATTGACATTAAACATAGTGCCGCATTCAAATAAGAAATCACATAATGAACTATACTCATGAGTAACACTATGCTTGTGCAACCAAATAAGCTGCTTGCTAGGTTTGTATTTCAACTTGTATACGTAGAGAGAGTTCTGTATGTTTGTTTTTTGGTAAATAGTTGTAACACTAAACTGCAGGCTCATTATGTTCCCCTAAATAGAGTCAATAATAGATTACATTCATTAAACTAATACCTAGGGTTATCAACATAGTATCAGTAAGAAATTGATGTAAGAGACTACGTTTATACACCTGTCAAGAAACGTATTTACATAAACATAAGATCAATATACACCGACCTACACAAAGTGGTATTCTTTTAATACTGCATGAAAATGTTAGGATCAGGGCATGTCTAAATTCTTCAAATTAGGGATTCTGATTTATGGTCACAAGAATGGAATTACAAAATTTATTTCTTGCAGAGAAACGCTATAATATTTGGCTAAAGTGCAATAACAAGGAGTCAATCACTTATTTCCTTTTCTTGTAACATGATCATAATAAGATTTTTTTTGTAAAAATGATTTCGTCGAGGATTGGGTTATTTCTTGTTCTAACAGTTGTTTATGTTTTTTCAAAGAGAATTGATAAAGCTGGGCAAAGTAGGAATACCCACGCATTTAAAAATTGGTGTGCTCATTATAGTCTAGAAGTGCACGAGCTCTCATATTTTGTTTTGTTGGGTGAAAACTTTGTACATTTGATTTTTCTTCTACTACGAGTCTTTCATTTCACATCGAAGAAACGGGGGAATCAACGGGGGGATGATACATAATTTTTGAGGCATCAGTGGTTAATGTATTCTCAAATTTATAGATTAAATATACCAACCGATTTTGAAAGTATGATTCACTGAAAGTCAAGGGCTTGTCAGGGTCGAATCCCTGACACTTTGAGTAATGTGCTTTCTCTATTAAGCTAATTCCTGTCGTTATTTACGGGAGCCCGATTTTTTCCCTATGGGCAAAATATGTATTTCATTTTACTCATTTGATCCCGATTTCATTCGATTTGGGCCACATGGAGACTTTTCCTAGTTTCAGATTATGTGATAAGTTATTCCTTCAGTGTTGTTTGAACAGATTCTCGGATAGAAGATACTTCCATCCGCAATAATTTATGAAATAAAGAGGCAGTGCAGTTCATCATGCTCAAAATGGATGCGAGAAACAGTAGGGGCTCCAACACAGAACCTTGTGGCACCACATGGCTTACTTCTAGCATAATTAAATTTGCGTTTCCGATTGCTATGTAACGTTTTCGGTTGGAAAGATGAGATGTGAACTACAAATGAGGAGTCCCTCTAACTCCATAGTGGTTTAATTTGGATAGAAAGATCCTGCGATTTGCACTATCAAATATTTTTTTGAAATATGAGATGTAAGAGAATATGAAAAACCCTCATTAAAGTTTGGGTACAAATATTGCACATGATATTTTGACAATGAACTTTTGGTTTCGACGTTTCTCGCCCTCAACCTGGCAAGTTAGTGCTGAAATTTCATTTATTTCAGTGTTTCATCATGAATAGTCATTCAACATATCTAACAATGGTTAGTGCCGGATACAGACGAATTCAGCTCACACAGTTTTTCATAGCTGGGGCAGAAGTTGCTCGACGATCCTTTCCATCAGATTTTTATACTATAATGATAGCAACCAGGAAAGACGTTAATGCCCTGGCTTAAAGAAGAAGAAGAATAATGATAGGGAGGAGCTGACTTTGGTCGAAGTTAGCGATTGGGCTGTCCGTGTTGATATCCAAAGAGCCAAACTCAAGACAGAATCGGTCTTCCTTGAACAAACTTCAACGAGAAAACTTCCTCCTCACAGATTTCGAGTGGATCACCAACATAAGTCAGCGTGGAACTTGCTTGACTTGGAATGAGATCAAATAGCTCTTTGAAAGAACGTTACAGAGTTGTGAAAATACATTATCGTTGCAGGCTCCACGTATCCAAGAGTAAATAATAGTGCCGACAACTTATGAGTCAGGAACGTTTTTGCGATATGTACGGGGAATTGCTTCTTCTACGTGGTAAGCTGGGTAGAGATGCACAGCTTCGATTTAATTCAGTGTTATTTTAATCGTCAAGGGCTATCAAAATACGATGAGAATACGTTCGTCCTATGAATATCTCATGGTATGAGTTATGGTGATCATCAATAGCTCCGAACTAACTTCAATCATAACTCTCTATTTAACGAAGTGTATTCTGAAATGTGACTTCCGTCTATTATTATTCCTCATAAAAACGGACATGAATCGAGGAAGTTTTGCTTACGCACAGAAAACAACGAAACTGAACATATTCCCTTCTGAAATGAACTCATAGTTATCTCCAGCCTAATCATGAACAATAAAATCTGTAATTTCAACGTTCTAGAACATTACCAAAAAGTTCCATTGAAACATATTGGGAGGATTCGATCCCTTCTTACTTTGAGAGGGAACAATCACAGCAGTGGTAAGCTGCATTCTCGTGAATGAATTCATCATTTATTCCGTGTAAGATAGTGCAAAGATTCATCTGTCAGTTTCTGTAAAAGTGGGTAAGTCGCTTCAACAGACGATATGTGGCAAAAAATTTATGATCTTTCTATGAAGCATCAGGGCGCATTTTGTAGAAGCATTTGTGAGTGCAATAATGTTTCTGAAGAGTTTGGCTACAGCGCAATGGGACTCTGACATCCTCTTAATGAAGTTTTTCAAATTTATATTAGTTTGAATTTGGAAACTGACACCCCCTACATTTTTGTTTTATTTCTATAACTCGTATTTAGCGCTGGAATGGTGGCAGCTGGTTTTTCCCACCCGGCAGTTTGCCTTCCATTTTTTCCCATGTATTTAAAACTTAGAGTCTCTCCCCAGAACCTTAGGCTTAGGGTCACCATTCTAGAGTTAAGTATAACGCACACACTTGGTAGTTTTAAATCTTTGATTTTAATACCCCAGTTTTAATTATTTGATTCGGATTGAAACAGTGTGCAGTGACCAAGAAGTTTAAATTGAATTTGGGAATAGACATCCATTACACCTTAATTTCAATTCTTGTATTCGTATTGAAACTGAGTGCAAAGACTTGGAAGTTTAAATTGAATTCATTTGGGAACAGACATCCATTATATCTCAATTTAAATTCTTGTATTCGTATTGAAACTGAGTTCAAAGACCTGAAAGTTTGAATTGAATTCATTTGGGAACAGACATCCATTATATCTCAATTTCAATTGTGGTTTTCGCATTCGAACTGAACGTTGTGACTCGGCTTCTTCACTTCTGCAACTCTGGATTACAAATTACTTAGTCACCATTTTAAGAAGTCCTTCCTTTATGGTATTTTTCCTTAAATTATTTTCTTTCATTTCGAATTCTAAATGATACACTAACATTTACTAGTATTTCCAAAGTATTTTTTCCAAATTCATCGAAACCGTATCTCAACGGTCATTTGCAGAAAAACTCATTTCCAGTGTATAAAGCATTTCAATGACTCACTTCGAAGTTTAATTTGGACGAGATTCGCTTTTCATTTTATTTAATTTTAAAAACCTAAGCTCATATTGAATAAGATGAAGAAAACTTGCCTAGATACTCAGCTGTGATTGCTATTTATATGTAAATTACAAGCTCTCACCGTTACATGTTTAAGGTGTCCAACAAATGCTTCTTTAGACTCTCCCGTTTGTGTTAAACGTTCATGGATCACGAGACATTAAATTTCCGATTCTGTGAACAGTAATCCGCACGCTCAAAGTATATCCCGCGTCATTACTGTCTATGATAACAATCGTTTTTACAAGGTTGTGTTCCTGAAACGATGCTTTTTTGAAAAACTCTGAATCAAAAGGGATTTGAAGAACATGGGCCTACCCATACCGATTTTCGACTACAACAATTTTCTGTAGAGATCGTACGAGTGTAGGTCTTCTTTCCCGATAAAATGAGACGCTATCTAAAGGTCTAAACGAATTATCTTCTTTTGAATAACGGCACTACATTGAGCTAAGCCGTACCAGATATTGCAGAACCTGTAGCAAAATCCGGTAGGTTTCTCACCATTTCAAAATCATCTCATTTAAACTTCAAAACTCTGTAGAACCTTCACCTAACTTTCTTGACCCTTTTTTCGGCACATTTGAATTCGTACAAAAGAGACGTCATTTTCATGGTCAGGGACAAAGTGACCCTCGGCGTAACGACGGTCGCAGCTAGAGAACTAAGAGGTCCAACGACCTGTACGCACTATGTACCCTTATCTTGCGAGCCGGTCCTGGCGAAGAGAAAAATACTCTCACCGGTTGTTTCAGAGGTCGTAAGATCAGGTCTAAGGAGGCAAGTTTCCTGTGAAGAGCCATCAAGAGGAAATTTTCGACAATTACAAGAGAGTTTCTGGAAGCTGTTCCACATAATCCCAAGGCGGCGTAGCTTCACAATGTCCGGGTGGAGTCGATTCTCATGGCCTAGTTTTATGGTCGTACGGAATGCGATCTGCATTAATGAAGTTCAAGTTCTAACGGCGATCATAATGTGTTTTGTTTGCCCATTCAAGAGATAGGTATACGAAAAAAATGTGATCATTGCTTGAGACTCATTGAAAGTAGTGCAGTGATTCTACGTCAAGTGATTCGATTGGGAAATCAAATCGGTTCGTAATGGTGCAATGATTACTGAACGTGTCAGATGATTTTCAACTCATTCTTATTCTAATTTCACCCTCATGTTCATTCATTCTAAAGCAATAAACTCAATTCAATTAAATCGATCGATTTTTCCGGTTAACGGATTTTGTAGCGAAGTTCTACCGACGATTGACTGACGCGCGCCATTCAAACCTATTGAAGTGGCGCGAAAAAACTTTTCATTCATTATTCCCCATAGTTTCAACTTTTGAAAACTATCTTGCTCCGGACTCTCTTAAATGGAAAAGCTGAGTGCCGGAAGGTCTTTTAGACCCGGTCCCTCGGAATTGCGGCGACGGGAAAAAGCTAATTTGTGACCCTGAAATGTGTTTAATTGTAAAAAGTATTTCGGCCTCGCTACAGCACGCTCCTTCGATGATGATTGCTTGAGGTCAACATTGCTTTGAATGGTGCTTCGTAAGGAAGGACTGCAATCATTAATTGTCATGAATTTAATCCGAAGCACATTTTAGGCTAAAAATATTGGTTTGTGTGATTTCGATCGATGATTCATTTTTTAATAGAATTTCACGGTTAAAACATTGTTCGGTAATTAACGATAAATTAAACATTATCAGTGGAAAAAAGACTTCATCATCTATATCCACTTCCAAGTAAATTCGACCGATTTGGCGCCGACAAAATTGACGTTGAGAAACTCGAGCAATTCGGTTGCGGTGGCCCCCATTGAGCTCGGCCCATTATATGAGAGGAAGGCCGTCCATCCTCAGCCGAGGACTTCATAGAGCGACCGACTATCCTACCACAAAAGCCGATAAGAAGAAGACCAGATCGTCCGCGCAAAATTAAATCGAGTGCCAAAAAATCAAAGATTCGGATTGAGGCGGGGCGCAGTCAGAGGATTAAATTTTTAAGCTTCGTTTTATAGGCCTACAGACGGGCCAGCTCAGGCCTACAGACGGGCCAGCTCAGGCCTACAGACGGGCCAGCTCAGGCCTACAGACGAGCCAGCTCAGAAATTAAGGTTTCGGGATTTGTCTCCTGGAAAGTGTCCTCAGAGAGCAAGAGGTGTTTTTTGCTTCGAGGAAATGAAATTAGGTTGTAAGAACATAAACTTGAAATCTCACTCACCTTTCCTAGGTTCATGAAAATATTCACGTACAAATATTTATTCAATCGAGAGTATGCGTTCAGGTTCTCCCATGAGACCCAGCAAACTTTCAAATATAATACAAAAAAATTAAATCCGTTAGTATTTACATAACAGTCACGTAATGTAAAGCGAACTGAAGGTAAATATTTAGTTTTCATCGAAAAAGAAATCTAAAATTTAGATTTCTTTCATCCTACAATTTTCACCAGCGTTCACTTCATGGGGCGCTGATGGGTAATGGGTTGAGCTGAACCGTCGGCGGAACCTAATCGAAAATGTAATTTTGTCTCTAATAAAAATAAGTATACTTTCAAAATTTCATCTTGTCCCAAGTTTCGAAAAAGTTTTGGACTTTACTACTTAGAAAATGAAATTCAGCATTTAAAAAGCTTAGATACATTTTGTTACCATAAGCATTTCAAGTGCCTCTAGATCAGGGGTTCCTAACCTAGGTTCGATCCAACATACGACATAACCTAATTTTTAACCATTTACCCTCGTCGTAAGCATCTCAAAAGTAGATTTCCGCCACCAGTTCGATCAACTAAAACCAAATGAAGGCTGCACGATGAATAGGACGCTGTGTGCAGCAGGTTTTTGCCATAACTAGTCGGGAAAAGCTGTTTTTTTTCGTGACTAGTGGTGAGAAACTGGTTTTTGCCGTGTCGTGACAAGTGCACATGAGCAGCCGTTGCTAGGATGATTCTTCCTGTGCTGTGATAAGGCACAGTCATGACGCGAGAGTGCTAAAATTAACTTTAAATTGAAATTCAAGTAATTTAAAAAGATTCTAAACAGATAAAGAATCCGAACACGACTTCTGTAGTTTGTAGTAACACTACTTAGCCTCCGTGTTTGAACGTTGGAAAAGCCAAATACTTGCGTCCCGGCATGAACAGGACTAATTCCCGAGGACAGCGCGAGCGAAACAAATGCATCGGGTTTCCTTCGGCGTGAATATACTTCTTTACTTGCGAAGCAGGAACTGATGTTTATGATGCATCTTACCTAGGAGGTTATGTACATATATGTTTCAGAAATGCTTGTCATATTTACGTGATAATTTTATTAAATTTCTGAGAGCGACGTTTGCTCGGCATTTGCAAACACACCATCACCTGCACGCGAACGTTCTTAATTAAAAGGTGTTTTTAATGACGGGAACAAGAGGAATCTAGAATAAATCCTGAAACCATCCAAGAATTTTGAAAAACTGAAGCACAACAGAAACCCAAGTTTTTGTTATTACTATTTGAAGACAATATTTTCCATGCAATAGGCTGTTCATTTAGGCACTAGAGAGGTTAGGTCCGATTCGCCGGATTTCTATTTCAATGGAGGCCTTGAGTTGGTGTATCTGTCGGCTTATCACGGTAAACTCTTCCCTATAGGGATCCTCTACGGCTATAGTGATGTCAAGTAAAACTGGAATGTCTCAGAAATTTAAGGGAGTTTAGTTTTAAAATATCCGTTAGATATGATGAAATAATGGGTGCTGAATAGGAGAACAAGCGGAGTTCGATGAGATCGAGGTTGGTTAAGATTCTTTTTGGTCCGGTCATTAAAAATCACCCGATTCATATTCCTGCCTTCAGGAAAGGCATGAGCTCAAGTAATGCGAGAAATTGGCGAAGTGAGCTAAATGATTAGCAAGAGTCAGTATTTTCTGACTTACTTGCAGGGGCTTGAACTCCGCACATGAAGATATCATTAATGAGGAAGAACGCATCCAAGTTCGTGGGCTCTGAAGTTCAGCGGTACCCGGCACAGTAGTAAGAGCCTTGCGTCTTCCAATGTTGACGATCATTTCCCGTAGATTTATGAGCACGTCATTGAATGTTGCTTGTAGGATAGAATTTCTGAATTTTCCATGAAGAACCGTGATATCACTACCCACATTCTCTGCATGATCACATTTTGGACGGTGGGTTGATTAGAAATTAGATTAGATTAGACGCTTATTCTAACGGAATATATAAAATCTGTTGGAAATGAAAAGCAATGGGAAGCATTTAATTCTCGTCAGCAGAGCACAATATTGAAACCTTTTTGGGCACGCACAAGGCACACAAACTCAACCTTTTACAAATACTAAAGCCTGTAGCACACAAATTCAACCTTCTATGAATACTAAACCTTGACCATTCATAGATTTCGGACGCACCATAGCTGTGAAGCATCGGAAGCCCATACTTATGATCCGTCCTCCCTAACCACTCTCCGATGTCTGGCAGATAAAGCTGAAGATTGGAGTGGTTACGCAGCGGTCGATGTGAGAGGCACTCACGGAACGAAGCCACAATATATTTCCGGAAGTGAGATCCATTTCATTCCCATGCCAATGATTCCATAACAAAATGAATGTGGAGATATTCTATGTGATGCACAAAACAAAGCTGTTAGCGCGAATTATAGGAGCGAAAATATTTTTGACGTTGAAGCCTGGCTCCGTTCTGCAATATCTTATTGTTAGTGATCACGATCTTCAGGTTTGTGCCATCCTGATTCATATTCTAGTTTACTCTTAGAATTTAGTTCATTTCAAGAACATTTGCACAGACACACTCCATAATTTTAAGTAATATGATTTCGTATTGGGTCATTGACATCTTGGGCTTTGATAATAACGAAGAGCATTTCTTTCTTTTCGTGAAATGTCTTTCTTTATATGATTCGATTTTGCATGATCAATCTTGAAAAGTGATATAGCTCATCTTTTCCAGGAGTAGATAATATTTGTTCAACTATTCTAACGTCATACATTACCTATGCCGTCCCAAATTTTAAAGAGAAAATATTCTACAGACATGCATATGCAATGGTTACTTTACAGATGATTAAAACTATCTCATATTCTAAATTGAATGAGATTTCGAGCTCAAGTTTTGTGTGTCAGACTTGCACAAATAAGAGAATTGAATACCATAAAATACCATGCACAAGAATTGAATACCATGCACAAGAAACATTTAACTTACCACACCTAAGATGAACGTTATCGGTGAAGCGCCAGAACGTGTTGGTTACGGAGAGATCTTGTGATATACCTACATTCGTCTGATTTGTACGATTCCAACTACTTCTCTAACGGCAGTGTTGGCTCGAATTATTGACATAAATTAGAATAGTATGGGGTAAACAGCCGAATGAGTACACGTGAACGAACATGGGGCACGCCTACCTTGTATTATTTCCGGATAAATTCGTTTAGAGAAATATCACTCGTCAATGAACGCGCAAGGAACTTATGAAAAAAAAGAACCTTTATTATTCCAACACGTTTTACCG
>VOMN01125695.1:0-10158 GCA_014899125.1 Orchestia grillus
ACAGGTTCTAGTTTCAGTTCTCAGTTTAGGTCCTCCATTGGGTCGCACACGCGGACTTAAGCGGGATTAATTCAATGTTTTCTGTTGGGATCTTGTTCATTAGTTCTAGATTTGACGGGATTTGTGGTTTCAGTGTTTGCATCATTATGGTAAAAGGTATGCTTATCGTTACGGTGGCGATTGTCAGCTGTTGTTTCATCTTGTGGAGACTGTTTTACCTTGCATTTTAATTTTACTGTGTTAGCACAATTATTTAAAAATAAATAATTATTAGAATGAAAAGGCATTTCGCAGTTAGTATTTTTGATGGTAGACGGTAATACAAGTTTTTTTGTGTAAATTGCATGTTTGATGAAGTTATACTTTGGAAATGTTTACGTACACCAGGTGTGCAAGGGTTGATTGATTAAGCATATAGGGTCTCTTTTTGGAAGTACTTTTGTTGTTAGAGCACTTTTACTCGGTACATTGATCTGTTATTGTGTATTACTGTCAATCTTGCGGGAGCCTGTTAAATGAGGGCGGCGTGATGAATTGATTCTCAAAGTTGATTTCATTGCGATTTGCTCAAGAAATATTATGCGTTTCACTTTGGAAACTAGATAATGCTGTGTAATTTTTCGACAAATGAGCACGAAAAGGGCACAATTTTCAACTGGTATATATTGTTAGCTAAGTTCTTACATATAACTAATGCTTTAGACAATCGGTCATTCTTAAAATTATTTACAACATAGATAGAAGACGACACAGGCTTGGCCATGACAATTTCCTTGATCTGAGCTAGTCGCGGGGGCGAAAAACATAAGTTCATGAAACAGATTACGTAGATTTTGAAAACTGGACAGCTTCTTAATAGTTTTCAGGAGATCTTCAAAATTCCCTCAAGTAATAGTTTGAATCTGACACGTGTGATCGATATCGTTCCTATTCACGGTAGTTAAAGTATTGTCTCCGACAAGCAAAGTATTACAGCTTCAAAAAAGTTATCTCTCATTGGATATATGGTACAATCTGTTTTGCAGGTATATTCACAAAACATATATTGGACTGACTCTCTTCACTGCATTACTGGTTAGAGCTTCAAGTAAGGAATGGTCGAAAAATACCCCAAAAAACCAACGTTGGAAATTGTACGAAATATATTTTTAAACAGCGTTAGATGCCAATCAATTTGAAAACAGTCTTCTTAACCAGTTCTAGGGAGTAACCGGGATGAGCACGGATAACGAATTAAGTTGTCTGTGAACTAAAATATATATGTTCACTATCAAAGTACGTAATGTCCTCCTATTGTGAATTTAGTATCATTATTTGCTATTGTTTTTCAAGATTACCGCATTGAAAAACTAGCAATAATAAAAAATAGCACATCTTGAAAAGTTTATACCATCGACGGGTTTTGCTGTACCTATTAATCGAAGTATTCCGCTCAGTTTGAATCCGCGCGTATGGTCGTCTGATGTGCTTTCAACAGCTGTGACGTCGTAGCCATCGCTCGAATATCGTTGAGAAGAGAAAATATTTTTTCGGTATCATTGGAATCATGACTGGTATTGTGGATTGAAGAGCATGTGAACAGCGAGTGTTGTGAGGTCAACTTTGCTTTGTTTGGATGAAGTTCATTAGTAAACAGTAGTACTGAATTTCCTACTTCTACTAACTGCAATGCTGCTTGGGTGATTTCTCCATTGCTAGTAGAGACAGTTTGGTCTCTACCTGAATGGACCGGGCGAGCCAATAGAAATGAAGAGTTCTGTAGTGCAATTAACGGTAGCAGTTCCTGTAAAAACAAATATTCATCTGCAGCTGGACAGAAATCATTAAGGGGCAGAACTGATAGGCTCTGTCTATATAGCAACGGTACATTCAAGAGCAATTTTTGCTGCGAATCTGAAGAGAACTGGAAGGTAGGCTGAAATAAAGAGCTTTCTTCTAACGGAAGCGGTCCTTGCGAAAAAAAAATTGTTGGGCAGAGAAATAAGGATTGTTTGTAGGCTGAAATGAAGCGTTTTGCGATGCTAATGTCGGCGATGATTAATGGAAGACCATATCATCCTCAGAGTATGAATGATATTAACGTCTACTCTGGTATGCTGAGCTCTGGACTCCGCGCGATGGGTGTTCATTGACAGAAGCAATCTGCTCCACACCTGCGTGAAATATACCAGGAAGCGGCAATGAAGAACTCAATTTTCCTTGTTCGATAATATGCTTGAGTGTGCATCTTTTGTTTTTAGATCAATAATTTTGATATCTGGGGTGAAATGAGAAGGGGTTTCTTTGAATTTGCTGTTTCCGGATCTGAATTGGAAATAGCCAGATTCAGTTCCTCATCAGAAATGTGTAGGAAGGAGAAAAAAATTGCAAAAAAATTTCGCTTCAAATAAATTCTCTCATCATATATGACTTTTTTGCCTCCGGGACACGAGATGAGGTTACTGATTACACTTGGCACGAGCTGCGGTAGTTGACGGCCGCCTCGAGTAGACCCACTTGAAAATCGGCGCAATTTTTAGCAGTGGCTTGACGTTCTGCGCTGAGTTCACTGGCGCAGCAACGCAGCGGCGCGGGTATTATGTCCGCTTTAAAGATCGTATTCCCCCGCAACGGTCGCTGGCATAACTAGGGAGAAAGTCTTCCTCGAACTCAAGCTCAGCATCACAGTACCAGCACAGAGGCTCAACCTGACAAAAAAGAAGAGAAAGTAACATGAACATGAAACAGATGCTTTCTCAATTCCAGTTGATAGCAAATTCCTAAAAAAATTATGCTGACTATTTGTGTTCCAAGCATAGTTTTATGTATCATTCATATATAAAAAGTTATTTGAATTATATATGAAAAAAGTTTATTTCATTCGACATTTCATCCGATTTGAAGACATGTTATTTCCACAGAGGTTAGTTGAACAAAATTTAGGGCAAAAATACCGACTAGTTAAAGAAATCAATTTGGTCCAGCAAGCGGTACAGAAGCAGTGCTAGGGATGGGAATTTCAAAATTCAGAGAAATAAACTAGTTGTGTTTTATTTCATACTTTTTAAAAATTATTTTAATGCAATAATATACAATGCTGTATTTGACAAGGCAATAATAAAATACCTACGGTACAGTGATACAGTAGTTGATGCTAATAATAAAAAAAATATTACCATCAATTACCAAGGCCGTGCGCAGTCTATGAAAAAGTACCATTCACTAATTGGTTCATTGCATAGCACCGATAAATATTTTTTCGGATCATACACTTCAAAGTACCGATCGAATGCTGAGCATCGGAAACTAGCCCATCTTTTAAAAATTTAGGTAACCGATTACTTTTTTGAGTAATATTAATGTTGTACCTTTTCCAAAGTTTGATGATCGACACAGGGGCAAGGAAATCCTCTTGCATGCTCAGCATATTATTGACTAAAATTATTATTGTACTATTGTGGAAAAATGAATGTTTTGACCATAAGAGTGCTTTTAAACATCTGCAACGAATTTGAAAAACTACAGTACAAAAAATGGTCTTATTAAGAAAATTAAAACTTAGCCAACTTTATTGGAGTGGTGACTGTGTCTCGTTGAAAACAGGTTGGTATGATGAAATATACTAGGATTCTCAAAAATGAGTCAATCAGAGATGCCAGGAGGGAAAGAAATTATGTTAAAATCATTCAGACAGAAGATCGTACTTCTCTGCCCGAGTACGCACAGTGGAAGTGGGCAGGAGTTGGAAGAGCTCACAAGGAAACTCCGTCCGGCTTGGCCACACAAACACAGAGAGCACTACTAGTAGTAGAGCCCATGTATGCACATCGTGCCCATGAATGTTTATACATTACTAACGAAAGCATGCCTTCAGAGAAGTTTTTCTTTGAAATTGTAAATGGAACCTATCTTGTATTTATTTACCAAAGTAAATTTGCAATCAATTTGAGGGGAATATTTTGATAGAATAGAAATAAAATCTTTTTATGTTTTCCAGACTGACTGTAGAAAAAGGGCACCACGAAGTAAAATTTCTTTTTTGCACCTTTTTCATCTTATTTGCATAAAACTTCCTTAAGGTAAATTTTACAAAAAAAAATTATGCTCTTTAAACAGTCGCTGACAATTCAAAAACACAAAATATCCCGAGCAAAAACTGCTTAGAAGTTCAACATTATTGAATACATAATACATATGTCGAGTCCATGGGGAAGGAAACCCGTGGCTGTATCCCTTGGATGCTCTATTGTTGAACGTGCTGAAAAATAAGTTAGATTTCAGCTTCAAATTTAAGGTAAAAATACAAGCTAAACATGTTACTGTAAAAAACACTCCTTCCACATCAAGTCTCCACAGGGAAGTATGCCTATAGGGAAGAACGTGTCCTAGCTTATCTAGATTTCTTAGCATAAAACACAACTTTCAGGATGGATAATTATTCAAAATAAAGATCCCTAGCTGGGTAAATACAACGCCAACAGAAACGGGGCAAGTTATGCTACAAGGGAGCCTGCATACAACGCTCTCACTGAAACATCGTGCAATGGTAAGACTGATATCTGAACACTAAACAAGGCATCTAATAGTGATGGTTCATTCACAGACTCTACAGATTAACCAGGGAAAGGTTTCAATCCGAGTGGTCAGGGCTCTCCGAAGTAAGCGGCAACAGATAAGTAAGAATTAGTTGAATCAGTGAATTATGAAAAGCATAGGAAATATAACCTAACTTATAATAAGGTGTTGACTGGAACAAAGTATTCTCTACATCGCTGTCATAGTAATACTAGAACACATCGGAACCATGATGCAAAACATAAAGAACATGGGAACTTATTATTGAAATAACTGGCAAGGCAGAGGACATTAATCCCAGCTGTGGTGATACTGGCACGATTTTATACATCAGAAACAAGAAAACATCTCAGGCTCCAGCATTTATGTGTTTCAATATAACACAGAAAACGTTCACTGGTCTTCCTAATATTGGGTGCCCATTGCATGTCAGGCAAATGAGAGGTGACAATTAGTTTAGTGAGCTACACTGAGTTTACAGGCAACATGAAAGGTGACAACCAGTTTAGTGAACTACACTGAGTTTCAGATGGCAAGAAGCTAAGGTATTTATTCTGTCAATAAATACTTACAAAATTTGTTGGATTCTGGCACTCCAACCTGTAGTCTCTTGACTACTTTACCAACTTAAACCTACTCAGCAATTAGAGAGAGAAGTGTTTACTAGTATTGAGTTGACTGAAGGTTACAAAATGGATGGATATATTGAATGACAAAATAATTCATATTTTTGTATCATAATCAAGCATCTAACATTGTCTCAGGCTGCACATGGATCGTAACAAACCGGTGACTTGCTCATCGCCATGACTATGCAGGCACACCGCTACTCAAATTTCAAAGATTTACTAGCTGCTTAATTGAAACAAACACTTAAAAACGCCACATGGTGGCGCGAAGGAACTTTACACGATTTTAAAAATCCAGCACATCAAAATACACTTAAAATAAGCTTAAAATTACACAAGCTCGTGAGCATGCACTGTTGTCTCGTAACCGTAATGCCTGCTCCGCAAAGTGTTTTCCATTACGCGGGATCATACGTCAGGGAAAGGAAAAAAAACGCTATCTCGAGGGCGTGACCCATACGTGGAGCAAGAAATTGTTTCCATCCTGTTTTTAATCTGGCATCATGAAGGTATCCAACACTAAACATACAATAAACATCAAAATATTATAGTCAAACCGGTCAACGAAATGTGTCTATATTTCTTCCTCGCACCATCATGCATATTAAAAGGTTAATTTTGGAAATTATCGGACGTCGTGGCGATTATATCACAGAGAATTTTTTTGTTGGAATACTTAATTAAATACAATTTGAGGGTCTGGAGAATAATAATAGGTATTTTCTTCGTTTATTGAATGATAAAAAGTGAAAAAGTTTCATTATCAGCGTTCATTCTTTTTAATTTCGTAAGACAAATCCCCCCCCTTACCGATGACATGTTTTCACGCTTGAGGGTAAGGCCCTTGAAACTCCAAGACAATTATTTTGCTCCTCAATAATTGGGCATGACGGCTCCTCCTCCGATTTCATTCAACTTTTGCTACCATGTGAGCCAAGTTCGGTGCGCGCAATACATTTATTTCTATACATGATACGTGCTGCTTATTTCGACAAAATATAGTTTCCTAAAACATAAAGAATTTTTCCATTGTTGTTGTTAGACTGCTTTCGAAAATACTTCCTAGTGGGTCACGTGCATAAAATTTCGAAGTAACAAAAGTGTGAAAGTTTTTCCTTAGGCGCTAATCTCTCTCGTTTTTTTCGAGCTGCCTTTCGAGTTTTCAGATTCGAATGGTAAGAGCACTTTCCAACACACGAGGCTCACACTTCGTAAACTTTATTTCTGGCGAATCGCGTACCAGAGATAATGTTTATCCTAACCTGTTCATTGTTCATGACGAAAAGGGGAAAGTTATGGAAAATATTGCAGATATACGAACGAACGATAAAATGGAATCCAGGATTGGGTTTGATGCTTCCAAAACAACTTCCTCTCGCTTATTTTTGAACGTACGTATATCCCTGCCTCTATTGCCTTTATTCAACTCTAAAAGAACTAACTTATTGTTGAAATAAACGTTACATGACCAAAATAATCTATTTAAATTTTATAAACTTGTGTGCATATTCAACCATGTTTTGAATGAAACTATAAGAAATAGTATCCTTTGCTAATTGTTTCTATCTTTTCACAATGGAATCATTGGGCATTTAATGATCGGGTTAATCACGTGGAAGCAAGAGCGTTCGGTTACAACCATTCAATCAACTCCATCAGAGTTTTATTAATTTTTTTTCATGTCTCTTAAAGATGGTCAGAGTAAATTTGACCGAAGGCTTGGGCTAAAATAATGATTTGTCTCGATCACCCTCTCGTACAAGTTGAAAAATGAACTCCCCAAAACGTCCACTATTCGCGTTGCTAAGTTTTATTAATATTGTTTTAGTAAACGCCTCCCACCAAAGATGGAGGGACATATCATGTTAAATTCTAAACATGCCCTCTTATTTACGGTAACTCTGACTTGAAATAATCTAATTTGCAGTATCTCTGATACGGACTGACTTCTCTGACAGTCTCGCTGATTAGGAATACAGTACAAACCCGGGAATTTTCTCCTATCTAAACCCTTAAAAGCAAGACAGAGAGACAGACGGACAGACGGACCAAACAAATAAGCAACGCTATGCAATCATTATACAGCGGGATAGAGTCTAGACTGCTCCTGACCCGTTTGGTTATTTTTAGTTTGAAAAGATAATTTGGTACCCTCTGACGTACAGGGTGTTCAGAATAAGTCTGACCCCAGTGAATCTTAGGTAAATATTTTACTTTCAAAGTCCTGATTAAAAAATATACACCATCGGAAAAATAAAATTTTGGAGATTATTTGTGTATGACTGTATCTATGGTACATATTGCAAAGGATGGGACTCATCTTGATGTTTTTTTATTATTAATGTTATTTTTAAATGTTATTTTAAAAACTTAGTTCAAACTTACATAATTTACCAAATTTTCCCTTGCCAATGGTATATAGTTTTTAATTAATAATTTAGAAATAAAATATTTATTTGGATTTTTAGGGGTCCGGTCTTTTCTGAACACTCTATATAAATGTCGGTCTTTCCTGGTCATGCCTGGTAGTTTACCTTTTTCGTCTTTCAAGAGTTCCTTTTCAATTTTTTCAAATTCGCATAGCATAAACTTTTTTCAAATATTTGAGCATCACGTTTCGGATGCTCTATTCGTGGAGCATCTGTATAGTATCCATATTGTTATTGATCTTTAATTTTTTTTGTTAAAAAAAAAATTTAATCCAAAAATTATGAAGTACATATTTTATTATTAAGTTCAGTGTCTCTACATCCAATATAAAGTACGTATAACTTTTTGCTCATAAAAGAGCTTCTTCATTCTTATTCTTTCATGAAAAATTAAAGGGAATAAAGACGAATCATCAGACAGGTTAGAAGATCAGCAGGACTTCAAATTAGTGACCCAACGTATTATGGACGGTTCAGGAGTCCACTAAACTCTGACTATCTTGTTTGCTTGCTTATTATCTTGCTTGTAACTGTGTGCATGCTTCACTCTTCCGTATAATAATACAGGGTGTCCCCAAAAACTGTATATAATGCTTGTGAGAACTATACCACTCGACCGATTTTAATATTCTTGGCCTTACTTGACGCAGAATTTAATTCTGCATCCAACCAACCTTATCTTTTTCTCCACTACAAGACGAGTTCATGTGTGGAGGTAGCCTATAGGATGCCAAAAAGTTTGACCTTTTTTACCTCGTGTCAGTCATCCACCTCTCCATTTTTAGCGCTGTAAGACTTGAATAAAGTAAACAAGACTTCTAGAAACCGTTTGAAACCTGTGTCTCAGAATACATGTTTTATTTTCTTGTGTATGTTCTCAACGGTAATTGATACTGGCTTTCACAACGCGAGAGCGGAGCTATCGTGGCAATGCTAGTTAACGTCGTGTAAGAGTGTGAATGTAGAACCTTTAGAGATTTGTTGTGATACACCTCTCCTTTACAATATCGATTCCTAATTGCGTTCAAGCCTTACAAAATGCAGGCTTTTACGTTCACACTCGCCTTCATTTGCTACTCGATTCTTTTTCCATAATTTGTTATTTGTTTCCCACAAATAACCACTGGTGTGACCACTGACTGGTGTGACCACTGTGACTGGTTTAGGAACAAACGATTTTCCTTTCTTTCTAATGAACATAACTGAGTCCCTCTGAGAATCAATCAGAATATTCTATAAAATTTATGTAGGGCATAAATAACAGTGCGTTGTACTTATTCATATTTGAGCTAGAAATTGTATTTATTCGAAAAAAGAGCTGCAAATGGCACTCTGGCGAGCCTCAATTGTCCACCACACTTCCTCCAAAGGAGCTGTCCGCTGAGAGATGGCGTGAGACGGCGCTTTTTCTGTGAATGAAAATATCGTCACAGAAAACCAATTATCCGAAATCCACTAGAGCTATCATAAGAAATTCAGATATTGACCATGTCCTTCTTTAGATGTGTCGTTAGGCAAATAAAACTCTTGCTATGTTCAAAGTCAAATTAGTTCTACTCCAACTCCTGTATTTGAAGACAAAGCACTATGTTCCGTCTATTCGTGCAGCCTCGACTTTAGATAACATTAACTTTCATTTAAAGTTATCACTTAATATTTTTTCATTGTTTAATTTTAACATTTATTGTTTTTATATTTTTACCACTTAATCTTAGTTCGTTACACTACCTTCATTCAGGAACGTTCTTAAATCGTATAATACTCATTTTTTCCATTCGAGAGACCGCCATCTTTCAACATCCATTTCCCAGACGGCTCTTTCTTACTTATGTCTACCTCTCCCACTTCTTCCATTTCACACATTAACTCCCCTTCCCTATTACCATGCCACAAAACGATTCCAACATGCATGTAGCTTCAGCCACGCTACAATAGAACTCTCGAACTCGGTCAAAATTAGACAATTTTTTTACTGACTCACATTTCATTCTTACAAATTACACAGCGTTCTAGTGTCACATAACTCAACTTCATCACTTTTTCCAAGGACTCTTTCAATCTTTCTCAAATTACGATCCTTGAACACAAGCGCAAGTAAATACATTCCTTTATTTATTTATTTATTAGTTCAAGCAAGCGACATTTCCGGGTGGAGGGGAGGGGGGGCACTGTTAGGTTACCTCAGCTATAGCTGGGCATTCTGTCTTTCAGACCCATTTCGTTTCTTTCCATTTTCGCTAATAAATCATCTTTTCTTTTAACTTGCTGTTTCTATGTACAAGGGATCTAGTGTAGCAACATATCTGTGCATAGATTCCACGTTTTCAGAAGCCCATAGTAAATTTTCCCTTCTTTTGGCTCTTTTGCGATCGCATTCTATGTGGCTAGAGAGCTTTAAAATAACTAATGACAATAATAATTATAATAATAATAACAATAATAACCCCCTATTCAGTCCTGGTAACTGGGCTACCAGAAGCTGTTGTAGTAGCGTACGGTGGGTGGCTGGCAACCCCTGTGGGGCGCGTCGGTGGGTGGTGGATGAC
>VOMN01125711.1:0-21499 GCA_014899125.1 Orchestia grillus
TATCTGATGTAAATTACTTGTGGTAAATAAATGTTTAAATGTTTAAATATGTTTCTTCGGCTTTGATGAAGCTTTCGAAGAATGAATGGAAAGTACTTTGTGAACAAAACAGGAGATTTGAAAAATTTCTTTGAGTTCTTATTAAGTTTACCACCCAAGAAGAATGCGAAACGTTATCATAAAACATTGCGGTGTCGTCTGCTTCTCTCAAATGTGTGCACCAATGACGGAAAGTTGAAACATACCATTTGAAAATGGTCTCGATAGTTTTAGCATCAATCTGACACTCAAAGCGAGCTGTGTTTGTTTTTGCCAGGAGCGTTGTGATCGCAGCTTGCAGCTGCACCACAGACGCGGACGTGAAGGAAGCCCTCGACTCCGTGCTATGCGCCCTGTGCTACGTGCAGCCCCTGCACTTCACCACGCTCGCCTCAGTCCTCGCAGACATGCACAGGTTTGGCTCCATGCATCTCGGAAATTTTAATCGGTTTTACCTAAGGTAAAGGTGATGTATTTTCCTGTCTCATAACCTCTGCGTTACATCACGTCAGCTACTGGTCGCTGTGCTGAGTTATGGTAATGGTTGCGAGTCTACTTGTATTTGTAAGTTTTCTCATGGTAAAATACTGTAAAATTGAGCCTTAATTGTAAATAAAGCTGAAGCCGTTCTAGCTCGAGAGCATTGGCTACTGTTAAGCGAATTTTTATAACTTCATTTTAACCATGAGCATATGTTTAATGAAGACTAGAGCTGCTTTGTGGGGGACCGGAGATATTAAATTCTGTCTCGGGTCTTGAACATATAATTAGAAAGACGGATAATTTCCAAATCTAACCTTATTTCACTACCTTTTTACAGTATTTTTATTACGCATTTCATTCGATCAAAAAGATAATGGTATTGAGAACATATTAGTTTAGCAATGGTACGCGTCTTGACATATTACATAACTTTAATTTAAAACTTACCTTCTATTGGGGATAATTGTACCGACAAACTAGTACTGGAATTTTCTTTGTAGATTGAACCTATTTATCTTGAAAACGTAACAAGAATATGACTACGATTTCACATTTACGATATAAAATAAATGAAGATAACGGTGTGAAATGAAGATCTACGTGGAGAGGCCATGTACGAACGCACATTTATACGAGTATAATTATGCATACAAGCACACTATACATGCCTATAATGCTATGTAAAACTAAATGTATGAGAAATCTCAGCACACCGTCGACGCCACTTCACTTTCGAGACTTTGGTAAGGAATGGCAAGCGAGTATCAAACCAACGGAAAAAAACTGCCGTTGCCACGTTACAACCAATGGTTCTACATTAAAAAATTACAATTCCACAGCACCATAACTTTGACTCCATTCTACTAATTTTGTTATAGTGTTGGCAAGTGATTGGAGTTTTACGTTTCTTTGAGGCTGAATGTACGGCATTTCCTTCAGAAAAAGGAGCCCTTTGAAATAAAAGAAGTGGGAGATTTTTTTTAGAGTTTCGAGCTAGTATTCAACTCGAAAGCCTGTAAGTTCAAACCAGTGCAAGGACTGATTGATAACCAACTTAAATCTCTACTAAAGAAGTATTCATGGGCCAGTTGATTATGGCTATGGGTGGGCAGCTGAAACCATAACTCGGCTGCCTTCTGAATTACGAATGAGAATTATCCTTTACATAAGGTGACTGCAGAGCCTCCTGAAGGGAGATCTTGCCACCGAGACCATGGGGAGGTATCTGGAAATGCGTGACGTGTGCAAGTTGTAATATGTATCTGACATAATGCGTGACGTGTGCAAGTTGTAATATGTATCTGACATAATTGAACTTACGAAGCTTTTGGACGTCTGTGCTCGTCGCAAGCACGAAGTTTTTAAGAATATGAGAACTCAAACCTCTTTTGAAGCTTTTATAACACTAAATTACTTGAAGATTTTGAAGCGCCAGTTATCTATGGCTTACCACTGCTATGATAATGATGCGCTCTAATCGATTAATTTTCGTTATTTTAACGGAAAGGTGCACCTCGTAGTGATTTGTTTTTCACGTTATACATGTTGTGCCGCAGCAGCAAGGACAAAACTGGCAGAGTGTCAGTCTGCGGCCTGCAGTCGAGCCAACTGCGCAGCATCGTGTCGGCCGCTCACTCCAGCCCAGCCATTGGCGTGCTGCTGTCATCGCCCCTGCCCCTGCACACCGTCTGCTCTGTGCTGGGTATGTGGGCGCCTGGCTGGTACTGGATGTGCTCGCTCTTGCTATTGTCTTGTGCGAAATAATAATAAATGAGCTCTAGACATTTGTGTCTATAGGTTGAGTTCAATGCATTATACATACAAGCTTTATCTAGCTGATGGCTAAGAGACGAAGGAATGGCATTTATTTTCTGTTGGATGTTCAGCCACTACCTCCAATAATCACCAAGATGTAATCACGTTAGGGTTCGAAGTGAAACTGATTAATTTGGTGCGGATGAAAATTGGTGGACTCTCAAGTTTCATTTTTTCAAAATATTAGAGCTTTTATCAACTAACCGTAATGTCCTCTGTTGCCTCTTAGATCCTTGTATTATGTTATTCCGGTTTTTATTTCCTGTGTCATAAATAATATTCCCTTTACTGAAGTCTATTTTCCTTTGTTAAATGCGTTATTCATATAGGTGGGATATAAATTCAAGGACGAAGGAGTTTTGCATGTTAATTTCAAAATATTTACCTATGCATCATAATACTTCATTTCATTGTCAATTTGATGCATTACAGAATGGTGCCAGCGCTTGGTCCGGTCTCAGCTGGAGTGGTGCAAGCAGCGCTCCAGTGAAAGTTGCGAGTCCAAGTTTGACGTCTCAGAAGAGGTGCCCGAGCCATCATCTCTAGCTGCCAGTGAGGCTGACGCTGGTACCGATAACGTTCGTGATGTTCGTCAAAATGAAGATGCATCTAAGGACAAGTTTACGGAAGCTCCAGCTGATCGGAAATCACCAACAACGAGCGGTAGTAGAGTCCCTGGAAGCGACGGTGATGCTCAAGTTTCGAGAAGCTCATGTTCAGAGAACGCAGATGCAGCAGGAAACAATGAAGCGTCACACAAAGGTGGTGCAGGCGCACCATTGCGAGACTCGCGCAAGCAGGAGAGCAGCTCTGGGAGCAGTTCCTCAGCCAGCCGTCGCAATTCGTCTTCATCAAAGTCGGGCGGGTCTGTGTGCAACGGGGAGATAGAGGCTGTGGCAGGCGTTGTGCGAGTGCTGGCCGAGCTGTGCGGGCGCCCTGAGGTGCAGCAGTGGCTCGGCAGAGGCCCTGGAGCGCTCCTCTGGAACACCCTCCTCACCGTGCTCGGTGAGACCAGCTGCTACTTTAGATTCTCCAGAGCTCTTCATCGTAGCTTACACTTCAGAACTATTCGTTAAGAGAACGTAATGCGGAACTCGAGTAAATGTGATTGTAGTTAGTAGACAATTTGTAATTGCTTTTGGACATTGTAAGTTCAAAACAGCTTTTTTAGGGTAGGCGCTAGTGAAGAACGTCTCGAATAAGATTTCATTTATTCAAAGATGTGAAATCCAGGTAGATGTCTTGAATAAAATTGAATAAAATTAGGAAACAGGACAAGGTCGAAAGCACAGATTCAGTGCCATCATGGGTATCGAAATTGCCGAGATAAATTTTAACATTGAGGCTTCGTTTAGTTAAACAGAAGAAGAACAGAGGGCAAAAGAAAAGATGACTAAATATAACATTAAAGAAAAGAATGGTGACGGTTTAGTTCACCAAAATATGATGAACGCATGTAGAGTAAAAAATGATTTATTGGTGGCTTCAAGTTCGTATTGTATAAAAAGTGTTTGTTTTCAATATTATCACTCTGTCCTAGTGTTAACCTGTAAAAGCGTATTGACATCATATGACGTCGGCGTGGTTGTTGCATTCACACGGTCGCTGTCGATTACACATACCGTGAACCGTGTGAATGCTCCGTAGGCCACCTGGGCAGTGACCGTTAACAGGTTAAACAAGGTTTAACCTGTTATTATGTTTTTTTTTGCCTTTTATGTATAGAGGCCTAGGTTGAGAACTAGAACCCTTTTAAAAATTCTGTAGAATGGAGTTATTTTCAAGTAGCCTTGTTCGACTTGTTCTGTAGATTAAACAGCTGCTTCCCATATTTCTTATGTTTCGAATTACTATTGAATAGCTTTTGTTTAATTTAGTAATGAAATTTGAGCTGTGTCAGTGAAACGACGAATTATTTTCTTACACGTAATTCTCATAAAGCGCCTACTTTCGCTGATGTGATTTGAGAGTTCGTTCCACTCTTTGCATACACAATGAAGTTCAGTTGTGAACATTGTCGGGTCGTTTTATGTAATGTAAATGGGCCGTTTCGTGCCGGCAGGCGAGCCGTCCCTCAATAGTCTGGGAGTGGACTTGAGTCCCCTGGAGTCTGCCACCATAGCGCTGGTCAAGGCAGCGTGCCTCAACAACCAGACCAACCACCGCCACCTCGCCACGCACCTCCGCAACCTCATCGCCAGGCAGAAGAGTGTGCCGGCCGGCGGCCTCTGTTACGTGCACTCGCTCTCAGGCTTCACCAGGAGCTTGGTTGTGCAGGTGAGGGCGAAGAACTTGCTCCATTGATTTGGGTTTCTATTGGGAAATTCTTTTCCCTTCCATGTGGGGAATTATTAAGAAATTGCTTCCCATTAAATATTAAAAATTCACTTCCTCTATATAGCACTGTCTTTCTTCTCGTGCATTCTTCTTTTATTGGATCTGTTATATTGTTTTACTGTTTTATTTGCATGTTCGTGTGAGAAAGCTTTCTTCTTGATCACGAGCTTCGCTTAGCGTCGTTCTCGTTTCTTGTCTTTTTTTGTTATTTGACTTTCTTCTACCCCATTGATGTGTTGTGTTTTTTCCCGTATTCTCCAGTTTGGTAGGCCCTCTTTGTTGGAAATGAGCTTAGGTTCGAAATGTTCTTATTCAATATTTTTAAAGTTTTGAATTTCATTAGGGAAATACATAAACACCAATTCAAATGTAACTGCTACAAAGCGTATGCCGGATTTGGGAGTGCTGTCATTTAGCAGGGAAGCAGATGAAAGTATTCTTGTGTGTCGGTTTTGAGCTTCTTTCTGACCCTGTAGAACTGTGGCTTTTTCGTATCATTGTGCTAGTAAAACGGGGATTTCAACATGGCATGTCATGTCCTAGTACTATTGTAATGATAATTCCAGTGCGACATGATGTCCTCTCCTGTGTAGGGTAGGTCCATTGAGTCTAAACGTGCTGCTGAAGTCAACACGCCCTGTGCTCGCCGAAGTGACTTCGTATGTCTAAGATTTCTCATCTATTGAAATAATGAATTGTAATATCACATGCTCTTTCCCTTCCACAGATTTAAATTTACATTTGAGCGGAAATAAACGAATAAAATAAACAAATATTTTTTATGTATTTACTATTGGACGTGCTTGAAGTCAGTGCATATTTCTTGCGTAGAAAAAGTAAAGCATAACATCTCTCAAATTCCCTCGTTACCGTCGCCTACAAAGCATTCACGCATCGATATTAAATTTTATTTATTGTTAAGTTGTGGCCTGAAATTGAAATAGATTATTGAGTAATGCGAAAGTAGAGGTGTGAAATCCGTCATTGTGACAGTATGCAATGTTACGAGGTGCCCTGCAAGGGCGTAGCGTAAGGACTAGGGTTAGGTTAGTTACGAGTCGATGTGTCAATTGTATGTAATGGAGTACGGACGTCTCAAAGGGAACCCTGTTAGGTTACCTCAGCTGCAGATAGGTCTTCGGAAGTTTTGTCTTTCGTACTCATTTTATGTACTTCTTTCCATTTCCATTCATTCTTCGTTATTCCTCATTGATCCTTTCTTCCTTTTCATTCTTAACTAGCTGTTTCTATATGCAGGGGATCTTGTGTAGGAACACATGGAGTGCTTATACATTGTCCGTTCTCTATAGTTCATACTAAAGGTTCCCTTCTCTTTGGCTCATTTGGATAGGGAGCTTTAAGCTAACTAATGATCTAATGTTATCAGGTGCTGCTGCAGTGCGAACAGATGGTTGTGGAGGTGGAAATGAGCGATGGCGTCACTGTAGTGGAGGAGCCCCCCATAGAGTGGGTGCACTCCCCCAGCCCTCGCCATCCCCGCCACTCGCTCTCCCTCAACAGTCGCCTTCTAACCTTGCCTCTGAGCACCACATTGGCGGACCTTATCTCCCAGCTTACTGGTCAGATCCTACACACATTTGTCGCCTTAGCAACCTCTAGTGCAGTTGTTCTCAAACTATTGTAAGACTTGTTCTTTGCGAGGAGCTCTTCGTCCAATATTCAAGTGGTTCGATGTCCTGTGACCTTTTATGATCACGGGTATCTTGGAGGTGTCCGCCTGCGTCCTTCTTGGCTATATCTTTGCTGGATATCTTTTCGACAGCAAACTACGGCTTGTTAGTCTCGCAGCTCGAACCTGCAGTTCGATCAATTTTCGGGCTGACGCCCTCAGAGTCTTCGCTCGCCAGCTGTCGGACCTAGCCTTATACGGCTGCTTTAGATGATTTCGGAGCCCCCTGACGAAAAGTTTTTGCCACCGATACCCTGGGGAGATACCTGGAAATATGACCTCTTTAAAGTAGTAGTATTGACGCGCTGGGACCTCATCCCTTTTGGACATGTATGCTCGACCCAAACCCGAAGATGTTAAGAACACGAGACTAAGACCTCTTCTTTATCGTCTATAACACTGACCTACTTTGGAATACATCAGAATCTCTACAACTCCTGAATACCGTAACGAAATTTGTGTTTTTCGGTGCACGATAGGCTGGGACTGGACCTTAGCCAGTTGACTCGCGTCGCGCACCCACAGAAGTTTCCCTAGGCTTGAGGATTAGAATATCTTTAAATCTAACTTCTTTTCATCTAGTATGCACGATTTTGGCAGATGTGCAGAGCTCCGGGTGTATCATCTCGATGCAGCATGATGGCTGTCATAAAATTCATATTTACGCCTTAAAAGGCGGGGCAATATGGCCAGGAACTTTTACGATACGATTGTTGTAGAAGTAATTGAAATAAGACTAAAGTTAATGATCGCTGAAGGAAATTATTACTTCTCATAATTACTACATTTCTGCCGAGCTTCGGTGCTGAGATCGTCTGATGTAAAATTTATGATATATTAACTCAATTTAGTAATACTCTAGCACCGAGTACTACTTCATCACAAACTACACCGCAGCAAGATGACGATAAATGCATCTTTGTGTGGTAACCGCCTCGAGCATAAAATATAAAGCATAAATAATGTAGAACTAATCTGAAACGTTAAGAAAAGTTTTACGGTACAAATTCTTGCGGTATCCGAGATTCATGTGAATCTGACCCATCCTCACAGTTTTTGCGTATGTACATATTGAGAAATGTAATGACGATGTGTTCGTATGTTAAATTTGACAGGTACGGAAGCACTACCCAGCACCTCATCCTCGAGCGTGAGCAGCAACAGCTGCGAGAACACGACGTGGTCTCGCTCTCACACGCAGCCTCCTGCTGCCACCTCCTCGGGCTCCGTGAAGGAAGAGCCCATGGTCATCTGCTATGATGATGAGGTAGGAGTGTGCTACTCAGGCCAAGGTTGGTTGTCTGCCCTGATGACCAGGTATTGTCTTGCCATCTGCCCTCATGGCAGATTATTGGCAGTGAAAAGGGGTCGATCTGGGTCAATATTTGTGTATTGCATAACAACGAATTACTAAGCCAATAAAGTAGTAATTTGTGATTAATTTCACGATAATTTTTCTCAAGTAACCCTTTTGAAGAGTTAACTCTGTCCGAAAAGCTGAACAAATCGATTATTTAGCTAATAATCCAAACTTGAAGTTCACTTCGTCACGAAAATGCGAGTTTATAAGGAAATTCAAGTTCTCAGGTTATAATTTTGTTGCTTGCTTGCCGTTTTCTTTCAGTTAGGAAAACTCAAGCAAAGTTTGAAAGACTTACTTTTCAAGAAATTGTCTGAAAAAGACTTTTTAAACTTGAAATCATTTCAAGTTATTATAATTATGATCGCTAGTTTGAATATTTTCAGTTTAATATATACATAAAAAGAAACATGAAATATTTACAAAAATAGATAACTAAAGTCCTTGTGGAATACTCCATAGTTCACAAAGTGTCTTCCTCTAAGTTTGCCTCCCCTCAGGGGGCATAGGATAGGCCATAGGCAGTAGGGGTAGGTTGGTTAGGTTTTTCTATCCTATGCTATAGGGACTAGCGCCCCCAGGGAAGCACTGCTAGGCTGCCTCGGCTTTAGATAGGCCTTCGGGACTTCTATTTTCGTGCCCACTTTGCTTCTTTCAATTTTCATTCCTTTCGCTATTTCTTATTTGTCTCTTCTTCCTCTTTCTTTTTAACTTGCTGTTTCTATGCGCAGGGGATCTTGTGTAGGAAACTACTACTACTACTACTACTACTACTACTACTACTACTACTACTTGTGCGTAGCGATCTACTTCTCCTCAACCCTTTCAACCCGCAGTAGATTTGTACTAACAAGGTATGACGGGCACGCATATGCACCAGCCGTGTTGAAAGCGCTCAACGGTTACCTTCCTGAACAAGTGATCGGAAGTTGTTGGCCCAATTCATCTTTCCACAATTAGACTGGTAACGGCACTGGCTGTTTTGAAAGGCTTAAACGACTCCCTCCTGATCAAGGAAGGATACTAAAAGTTACAGCAGACAATGCGCCAATGTCAACATGTGGGATTACCGTGATAAGATTTGCTGGTGTGCTGCTTGCTTTCAAGAAAAAGAGTCGAAACTGTTTTTTTTGCCTTGAATGAGCCGTTATGACACACAGATGCTCGACTCCGAGCGAGGTTTTACTGTAAATTTCATGCTTTGTGAACATTGCGCATAAAATAAGGATTTATTACAAAGAAGAATTGAAAAAATCATTGCTTTTGTATCCGAGAAAACATGAGAACAATCTAAGCAGAATATATTCCAGCCATATGAAAAATGAAAAATTCCTTTTACGTGGGGACAAATGAAAAGCTCTTGCATGCACTGCATTACGCAAATACGTAGGCAGTTTCGAAGTGGCATAAACAAATATACTTCCTTTTGGGCTATGAAGTCTCGGAGCATTCCTTCTGCTATTGAAACCTTAATGGCAATCTGCATCGAGAGTCTGGTGAGAGTGAAGTGCTCTGTGCCGGGCGCTGGGATGGTGAGGGATGCGATACACGGCAGTGTGTCGGGTTGGGAACAGGAATTGTTACTGGATACGCCGCTAATATTTTCACAATACTGGTCGTATCTGAAGGAACAGAAGCTTCTTCTTATTAAGAACACAGCCTTTTTTACGCGTGCTTTGCAAAAATGGTATCTTTCGTGAATAATGAGATTCTGTTTCCAGTACCTGCCGTTCCAATGCGGTGCTGTAGAATGTAAAATCAACAATCAATCGCACTATTGAGAATGTAGAAAACATACTGAGGAAGTTACCGGTGTTATTTCTTCGCCCGCTCTTTGCTTGCCTAGCAGCTTTGAAATACTCGTACTGTCATCAAATAAGACCAGACCTCAGCACAGTTTTGTCGCAGACCGACGCTTTTAACGTCTTTTTTATAGACCGTAATAGCGCGACGGGAGGAAGCCAGCAAGGAAGAAGTCATTATAAAAGGAGTTCAGGAAGAAGCAAAGTCAGTGAGGAGGGATGTCAGCGGAGTAGCAAACAAGTAATGAAGTCAGCAAGCGTGGACTTGGGGTCCTGGAAATTTCTCACTTGTTAGCATTCAATGAAATTTGGCCTGGCGTTGAAATTTACGTCATTAATGCACTCGAAACTTCCAATATCATCTCCGCAGCGTAAGAACAAATTCTCCCTACCGCTGTGGAGGAAGTCATTCATCTCCTCTCAAATTTAAACATAAAAACTGATGCTTTGATCGCCCTCGTTACATAAATCGTCGAATCACTCGATAGGAACGTCATTATTACTCGAAAAAGTACGTTAACGAGGTGGTAACATATCGAAAGATCTTGAACACTTCACAACTTTACTGCTCGACATCAAAAACCACTACCTGATGGATCTAGTCATGTTTTTTTTTTGTAAAATAAACTTCCATTAGAGTGCGGTCAACAGGTGTCGGAGGTCGCCATGACAACCCTGCTGGTCCAGATCTCTCTGGCTTTGGAAACCAGGGAACGAAAGCTAGCTTCAAGGTCCTCTCTTTCGATGCTAAAGCTCAGGGGCTCCTAACGTTATTCTGGGCCTGCATCTCAAAGAAAACTTCATTGTGTCCGCGAACCGCTTACAAATTTCTAGCTGCTGAGGGAGTTGTGAAGTGAATGTCCACTAAATTTGATTAACAAAACTTCACGGGAGTAATAAACAAATTAATTAACAGAGATATCCGGAAATACTGTCTAGCACTCCTAGGGGGCGCTAGCAGCCATGCTTGAGAAAGCCTGCTTCATTTGAACACTTGCTCGTTAACGTAACAGTTACATTGATTTTCACGTCAATTGAATGATTCCAAATTTTAGTTCCGAAAAGACCCACGTTACTCGAGGTCACGAAACGGAGTGCATCCGATGACTTTTATTTCATGACTTTAATATCATTTGGGAACCTACGCACTCATGTAACTGTTTTTTATAGCGTAAAAAATTGCCAAAGAGTTATAACAATATTTATACTTTTTATACATTAAATTCAATTACATTTACTAAAACATATGTCTCATAATTCTCTAAGTGTGTTTCTTATACAGGAATTTTATTAAATTTTTATTCATTGTTACCCATTATAAGAGCAGGTTCAAGTTCAGATTGATTTTTCTTTTGTTCTGATATTTTTCATCGAGCTGCAGCAGAAAATGAATCTGACTGACGTTTCATGTAAAAAAAGTTTTTCTAACAAAACGGCTCATTTCTACATAATTGCATCACCTGCATTTTCAAACTGTTTTTTAGCAACAAATGTTTTGTTCCATTTTACTTAAAGTGAACTTCCAAAGTGGTGAAAATATTCACTGAAATTCGTAACATAAATTCATAATTATATGAGAATCCATATCATATTTCCATCAGTGCAAGGGAGCCTTTAGTGAGTCGAGAAAAATATTGTCTACAGTTATGGCTGCTCTCTCTGTAATCATCCTTTCTTTTTGTAGAGCATTTAATTTTCCCATTATTCATTGAAGCTGACATTAGGCTCCACCTAAATTCGAGTTCCATTTGTCGGTCGAACGAGCTCGACGGAGCCCTGCTGTCCGCACTGTTTCCACGGCAGAGGTGCGCCTCGCGGAAAAAACTTGAGCCGCCGTTCCGCAGGGATCAAATTTTTGTCTTCCAGAGCGAGGGAGCTTTGAGGCAACCAAAGACACGCGCACAAAAAGAAGAAGCCGCGGGTCTGATTTTGGTGGCGTCTCTTTGATGAAATTTAGTGTTGAATTTGTGAAGGACGTCTCATAGAAATTGTGGTGGTGTTTTTCAGGTGTGTGTGGGGATCGCGCTAGGATTTCTGATGTCGGGTTCGTTTCTGGCTCTGGCATTCTGTGACAAAATGGATTTCTAAGAGTGGGGCTCGGGAGAGAGTCAGGCAGGCTGGCTTCAACTCTAAATTAAATGAGAAGCCCAAATTATTTCACTTAGCAACGGACCGAGTGAGCGACTTCCCTGGTACGATTAAATCATAGTTTCTTTCACTTGAATAAGTGAAAGGAATCGTGGACATGTTTAAATAAAAGATGCAGTGGAACACGTAAGGAGTAAAATTTCTGTGATATGTTAACAATGAATAGTTTCTGCCATTGTCTGTACTTGAATTTCCAAAATCACTTTTTTTCCAGCCTTGTTTTTAACCAATGAATGAAATGGTGCTATAAACTAGTTTTGCCCACTGATAAATAAAACTATTTACGATGTTTTTCAACATTTGAATACGGTTCAAATAGTGAAACAGCCTTTCTTACTTCTAATGTATGTATTTACATATGTATTTACTCTAAAAGTCATTTCTCAATCAATTCACAAATCACTCAAGTCTAATTTGTACACATGGGAGACGAATATCGAATCAATTCATACGTTCGGTATGAACTAGTTTTTTCACCGGCGAAAGCACAACTCAAGGCATGGTAAAAAATAGATCATAGGATTCATGTATGTAAAAACATCGGGCCTGTCGAATCGCCACATAATTAATATTGCCGGGATAAATTCAAAACACACTCCACATCCTAAAACGTGCCAGTAACGCGAAAAGCGGCAAGATGAGAGGCGCCTTCACTTTGACGAATTTTACATACATTTGCAGTTTGAAGAGAATTATTTCAGTACTCATTAAAGCCACCCATCACTGTGACCCTACTCACACACCTACATACATCCGCGTTTGAAAATTTTCTGCGCTTGCTTCGGATGTCCAGAGGCGCGAGGTCATTTTTTAGGGGGACACTTTAATTGGAACGGTTTGCACGCGGCGTCCTCCTGAGAACAAGGGGATCTGCTGCTCACTTTCCGCTAACAAATTTGGGAAGAAAACGCAACGAAAATCCCAAACAAACACGAACATGATGCCAGGCAAGAAACCTAAAACAAAACTTGATAGAGAGTAAATACGCAAAAAAGAGTGAAAAATTCAGTGAATATATGTACCGTAGATTGAGAGTTCTCAACAAAGTGGCAAGAATAATGAAATGAAAACCAGTATCGAATGTAAGTGGAGGGTAAAACTTAATAAATATAGGAAGCAAGTGAAAAAGCCTCAAAGAGCTGGGAGCAAGTGAAAATGAATGCCAGCACAGAATGAAAAGAGAAAAAATAAAATGCACTCCTCGCATGAAAAGAGAGCAAGAATAACGTTCTTCGATAAACGGGAACTGAAAACGGTTGGGAAAGTGCGAGCAAAATGCAAAAGCGGAAAAAAACGTTGAAGAACACGTGAAACAGACTCCACAAAGAGCTCAGAAAGTTAACTCAAAAAATTATATTTAAAGTGAAACAAATAAAGTAATCCGCCAGAAATGTATCAAGGAAGCGAAAGGATAAGCCAGCAAAAACTTGCACTTAAACTCAAAATGAGACCGAACATAAAATACAGAAATCGATGAATGGGGAACGAAAGAAAGCCTAGATCTTTTTTCTCAATAAAAAACCTTATTTTAATGGTACAACGAAATCGGGGCTGTATCAAGATCTTCACTGTACAAGAGAACAAAAATTCTCCCGATTTTTCAGCCATTGAATACTCGTAGAATACTACGAACCTGTGAAAGATTTTGAGTAATATTCTGGACAAATTGCCGTTTCCAATTGCCAAAGAAAATGCCTAACTCACGTTATCGAATCTTTCTCTGCGATGGTTTTTAGCCCGTCATTTAGAGATACAAGCCTGCAGAATGGGCACGTTTCTTTTCTCAGCTCGTAAAAGTTGATATCGTAGCTCATTCAGAGCATCGTTTAGTTTTTCGGTCGTCCACGATCTCGTTGTTTCAACGTGATTCAAATTTCGTGGAGCGTCACAAACTTCGCCGCAAAACTTTATCACTTTTGCGGGAAAAGTTATAGGGCGATCACGTGCAAATTGCCGTCGTAACTTTGATACAATAGGGTTATCTAAGGCAAGCACTGCGCTGAGCTTCCCAGCTCCGACCTGCTTACTTTCTTTATTATTACGCACGTGTGATTTGAGAGGTTATATCTGTTATCGTATTTTAAAGTATTCCAAATCTTAGCCGTGCCAAGATTGAGGACAAACGTTTGCTGAAAGTGAAGAGCATTGAACTGAGGTGGTTTATTCTTTCTGAGCTGTAAGAGGTTCGTTGCAGCTCCATTTCCTTTAATGAAGTGGCAATAGATTCTCAACGAGGATACAGAAGCGTTGTTCACCTCGCTATATGCAGGCTTCTCGTGTTTCTCTCAAATTTGGATCATTCTTTTATTTAACTATTTTTTATGAAAGAATTAAAGGAGCTGAAAAATCTGAAATGATACATACAGCACTGCTGTTCCTGGTTTGGAAAGCGCACACCACTTATGCATATTCGTATGTATTAGCCAGCAATATTGGTGTTTGCCCGACTATTTTAAAATGGAAGCGACAATTAAGAGCGCATACTGCGGACTTTCTATGAAATTGATATCTGAATTCAAAACAGTTTTTATTATGTAATCAGAACTCGGGTACGAACTGTGATTATTTCGTTGATAGCGTCACAAGAACCCCACAAATTCGCAAGCACACTCCTGGCAAGTCTAACATGTACAAAAAATTTGACATCATTTCTTCTCGTGAGGATCACACTTGAAGATAACAAGAATAAAAGTGCATCTGTTTTTTTAAGTGTTTTGCAAGAACTATTTTCGTTACAGTGGAAAGCAAGAGAAAATCAGTGATAATTACTTCTCCGTGTGGATGACGTCAGAACTTCAACGAACGCTTCGATTTCCAAAATTCTTCGGTAAGATTCCACATCAATTTCGTTGCCAAATTTAGGAGAAGACATGAGCATCAAGTGCGGTCGACTTGAGACTTAATCAAGAAACTGATCAAAACTTCTCGTACGCTAAAGGCGTCCCACGTCAACACGCATTTTTGCGTGATTTGTGGCCACAGATGGACGTCCAGCAGCCCCCATGTGGTGCTACCACAGTTAATTGGTCAGTTTTTCGAATCAGGAGCAGACCTTTCGTTTCGAATACTCCAAAGAGGAGCTTTGCTTTGCCAAATGTTCTTGGTGATGAAATTTGCGACGATTATGAGTTAGTACGTTTCCTCGCTATGGCACTCATCCTGAAAGCAAGATGGAACAAACCCATATCAGTTTTTGTTGTTACGAGTATGGGTAACAGTCATTTGGTATCTCTCCTCTCAGAATGTAGTATTCACAATTTAATTTGAATTTCATTTTAGGCTATAATATTTAAACAGAAAACTGCTGAAGCTAGTAATAGGAGCGACAAAAAAACGATCAGCTCTTACAAAAAATCAAAGAGTAGCTGCTTGAGCTCGCCGATCCATCGCGATTCCTAGTTCAGAAGCTTGTAGACCGCGTCCTTTGTTGGAGGTCTCGTAATAACATCACGCTTCTCACCTCTCATCCGCGGAAAAAACCTGATACGCTTCAAAATTGAGAACATCCTAGGATGGAGGGGCCCTCTGAAGCTGCGACGCATTAGGGACGTGATGTGTTTTTTCTGGTGAGGATGGGGCCACAGGTCGCGGCGTCGCACCAAACTCTAGATTTCGGGTGACCACTTGGGGTGCTCTGGCTACGGAGTAGATTAAATTGGATTTCCTACGGTTCTAATGAGTCCCTACGTGGAAACCGTTAGTGGATGGGACATTTGCAATGAGTGATGAGCTCACCCAAAGCTGGTTGACGATGCTCAAATTCAAAGGATTAATATCTGCGCGGCTAATGGAACTATTTTTTGACATTGGTACCTGATTATCCTCATCTTCGATCGAAAGCCAGAGTCTCTGAAGCCGTGTATTTGATGTGTTATTAGGTGCACTCGTATATGATAACTTGAATTTATTGAAGAGAAATATGCGCATCTGAAGATAATCGGTTGCTTTTCGAAAATCTTTACACCTGTTTTCAGCTTGAACTCTGAATAGGAATTAACTTCATCAATTTATACTTTCTTTTTTTGTGACTTCAGAATTAAGATTTTTGTTTGCATTCGAAGACCAAGCAAACTGCCGACTGATGACGCGTACCTATATTGAATGCCTCCTATTTAATTTTGTTAAGAAAATTATTGTCAGTTTGGTTTACAAAAACGTTTAAAATTGTTAGGGAAGCTTCAAAATTTTATATGCTTCTATTTAGCAATGAGTAATGCATTGGAGCATATTTATTTTTCCGACAGCATGTGTGTTTTGGTACGTTTATGTATATCGGTCCATGATATACATTGAGTATATATCATGTTATCATGCATAGTGACGTATAAATAATCAGCCTTTTATAACGTGATCGTTACCATGCCTCCTTTGACCATACGAGGGCCAATTTTAATTTACTGGCTATTTCCCCTACTATACTCTTATTACATTAACCTGTTATGAAGAAACAAAAATATATCTTAATTATGCAATCAAAACTTATAAAATTCATTAGACTGTCAACTCCACTTACCTGTTATGAAGAAACCAAAGAGATACTGTAATTATGCAATCCAAACTTATGAAATTCTTCAGTTTGTCAATAACGGGGCTATGAAAGGAAAGGACAAGAGAGCAAGAATTATTCACTTACATTAAAAGACAACGGAGACAAGGCTGGAGAGGTTGAGCAGGATTCACGATTTCGTCTCTTGCTCACGAGCTGTTCGCGTGACGCAGAGCCTGGGGCTGACCGCGGGGGCGCCGTCAGGCCTCCATTTACTGATCGATTTCCTAAGTGTGCGTGAGATAAAATTTTTTGGTTTATTTGAGACTCACGAATGAATACGAATTTATAGTAAAACATGATTGATGTAAAACAGAAAGATGAGAAATAGGTAACTAGATCGGAGCTGTAAACAGAAATATCACATTTCATACGAGTTGAAAAAAAGTATTAAGTTGTCATTTGAATGTATTTATCCTGATGTTCTATTCGACCAAAATTCTCATACGTATACTTTATTCACATTTACATCTGACTACAGCCTTACTGTGAAAAATTAATTTGTATATATCGGTTGTTTCCCATAAATTTATCAACCATTAGAAAATAATTCATTTAAATTCGTAGATGCTGGATACGTTTGTAGTCAAATTCACCTCCGGTCATATTCACCTCAGTAATATTCACCTCCAGTCATATTCACCTCTAGTCATATTCGCCTCCAGTCATATTCACCTCCAGTCATATTCACCTGCAGTCATATTCGCATCCAACAGGGCACCAGCTAGATTTGAATTAAGTCGGACGTCATCAGATCATTAACCCATAAGACAATTGTTAAATTCATATGCAATTAGGCACCAACCAGATTCGCAGCCAATGAAATAGCAACCAGATTCTGATGAACTCAGACGTCATCAGATTAGTAGCCAATCAGACACCAGCCTCATTCCTAGCCAATCAAGCACCATTCAAATTCGTCGCTAATCAGGTATGCATTTAGTGAGTGCCACAGTCAGTCAGCTGCTCATCCAGCGCGCTTCGCCTAAACTAGGCTGGAGTCCAGTGACTCCAGTCAGCTGAGCGTCTGACAGCTTGGTGTCCTGGAGGCTCGGTCAGGGAGCTGTGATGCGACGCTGGCCTTCGCATGGCAGCCGTCAACCGCAGCAGCACCTCCACTTCTCTGATCTTGTTAGTCGCATCCGTTTTTGACCACGACGCCGACCTCTGCAGGCCTTATTCTGGGATGCAAATATGACGTACCAGCGTGATGCAGGACGTCATATGCGGTCGTCTACGTCGCTAGGTCCTCAAAACTCTAATTATTTTCCTCATTGCTCGGTGAGGCGTGACAAATGAAGGTCTAGATGCTACCTGAAAGTTTCCATCCTGTGCGTCAGAATTTCTGTCTCCTGCCTGGAGAGGCAGTGCGTATACCTGAGGAGAGTCTGAGTAGGACGGCACTGCATGCCCTGTGCTAACCATCCATGCGAACATTTACGTATTGCTTCATTTTCTGGAATATATTTCAGTACAAGGAAAAAATAGAAGCTTCAATTATATCGTCATACTTTCGATGTATTCTGCTGCTCGGACCGTGTAAAATCAGCATCTTTCGTTTGATTGCTTGGACGCCTGAAAATTCTGAAATAAAATTATCACACAGGATGCGTGATCTCTATAAGAAAAAGAGTGGTAGTTGAGGAGAATTGAATCAATCCAGACCCTGAAAACTTATCTTAGCGCTGCACTTGAATCTTAAAGCTTTGCTCGTCAAGAAAATTCCCTAATATTTTTAGGAATTTCAGGATAAAAAGTCATAGAATGAAAAGTCATTTAGTAGCCTTCAAAAGGCAGATCTTATTTTGCCTAAATTACCTAAACAATCTACAAAAATGCAAATGAACACTGAGTTCATTTTGCTATGAAATTATGTAAACGTCAGGGAAAACGTGGTACGAAAAATGCTCTTCGTCATTCGGCAGAATTTAAAAAAATGACGCATTTTGTCACTTTTTTTACAATCCTTTCCATGTTGCATCAATTAGCGTTACGATTAGAAAAACCTGATGCACTTTTGATCTGGTTTCGCCTCTAATTCGAACGAATTTTGATTTCAACTGAAACGTAAAATGTCAGAATTTTACCTGCAAAAGCATCATTTGATAAGCTCTAGGGACAAAAAAATAAGCCACCTTCAACTAATACGGCGTAGGGCAACCACGAGCATGAATGATGGAGGCAATTTTGCGTGGCATTGAGTCTTCAAGCGTCCTAATGTACGTACCTTTGGTCGATTTTAAACCTCTTTTGCGTCAGCTGAACTCGTAGTGCCGCCACTGTACGTGGATGCTCTTCTCAAAGTCTAACTAGTTCTAAGTTATGTAGGCGGTGCCATCAATTTTTCATTGGGTTCATGGCTGGGGACTTAGCTGGCCAATATTTTTATTAATTATTTTCTGCATTAGTCGATGGGGAGATGAAAAAGTTAGAGTAGGCCGGTTATAGTGTAAAAATAGGCCTACAAGGACGAGTGTTCTGCCCTTCTTGCTGTAAGTATGACCTCCTTGCTGTTAATATTAACTTATTGCTGTAAATGCGATCTTATTGCTGTAAATACGACCTTTTTGCTGTAAAATACAATCTTTTCGCTGTAAATACGACCTTCTTGCTATAAATGCAAACTTCTTGCTGTAAATGCGATCTTATTGCTGTAAATACAACCTTCTTGGTGTAATTACGATCTTCTTGGTGTAAATACGACCTTCTTGTTATAAATACGACCTTCTTGCTGTAAATATGACCTTCATGCTGTAAATATGACCTTTTCGCTGTAAATGCAACCTTTTTGCTGTAAATACGAACTTTTTGCTGTAAATAAGAACTTCTGATTCTAAATACGACCTTCTTACTGAAATTGTCACTTATTTGAGTTTCGTGCAGTGTGTCGACATCTCTTTTCTAAATGGCTTCTGTGCTCCAGCCAATCACTGCTCCCAGGCGACGTCCGTTATGCTTAAGTGCTAAAGTGACTTTTATTGCAAGTGACAACTTCTGTACGAACGTGATGATATTCAAACGTATTTCGACAGTCTATGCTAAATTTAGCTAAATTTTGTTACTGTTGCTTTCGTATGTTTTTTTAAATAGAAAGGGATTTTTCCTCAGAAAGTTAATAGAAACTGGTAAATTGGATGCTTTTTAAGCATGATAAAGGAGCGAAAGTTTTCTAGCTGCAGTAAACTTCTGCCGGAGCAAGTTATCCTGTTTTTCGGTGCACGCTCTAATGCATCAATGAATTTTACTCGCTGAAAAATCTCATGGAAAACACGCGTAACTTTGGACCAACCAACTAAGTTCAAAACACGATGATGTGAAAATAGGGTTCGTTGGTAACAAATAACACGTTAAATTGACGCTCATAATAAGTCAAGAAAGGAAGAATGCTTGAAATGAAGAGTCACTTCAGGGAACACGTGGCCGCCCCTGAGGCACCTCACGAAACTTCATTCTCCAGCCTACGCCCACGTGCCGCCAAACTCTGTTAATTTATCCTCGTTTGGACAATTTTAAAAAGTTCTTCAAAGGAAAAAAATACTTGAGAAAACTTCTGTGATCATCATGTGCTTACAAATACTGTAGTGTAACAGCACCTTCAACTCCCTTAAGCAGCGCCGGATTTTTTTGATCGCCATTTAAAATTTGAATCCAGATTTTAGTATACAACTGTTGTCAGAGTAATTGCTTCAATTTCTTCCCAAGACATTGTTCAACGTAAACTACCGTAGTTTTTCTGTATTCACTTTAGGTTATTGAGTATTTATGTCACAGACTGACACCGAGCTTAAAATTAATAGCTCTTCTACCTATTTATTCACAGCAGATAAAAAATATGATACATTTCAGAAAACAGTTGTGTAGAGTAGATTAAGCAACACAGCTGTGTATAACTGCAATTCCTGCAGAAGCTTGATCGTTATATGCCAAGATTATACGCATTCGTTCCAAGAAATTACCGCTGCATGATTCGAAAAATGAAGCGAATTTTAGAAAATATGATGGGAGATATTTAGGTGGACCAGAGAATATTTCATTTTTCTAGAGATGAGAAGCGGCAGCTGCCCTCCAACTCACGTCGAAATCAGGCACCTGCGCTACGTAGACTTTAGAAGCCTGCTGTTTTAAGGACAGAATATCTCAGAAATCTGGTGCAAAAAAAAGGAAAATTTTTCCAGACCGTTCTTAATTTTGATGCCCTTGCCAGCAGCAGGTTCCACTTCATCGTGTCTTGCTTAAGACACTGAGGCTCCGCTCGCTCATTGCCGCACGTAAATTCTGGTGAATTTTGTTTAATATGAGCTCACTTCTTGCGTGTCTTTCGCTCGAATCTCGATGAATTTTTTCCCGCCTAAATCTTTTGCTCGACCGCGTCGTCGCAGAAATACGTTACCGTAACACTGATACAGTCGCGCTCTTCGTGTTTTTGAACAGTTGCAATTTTTGCACGAGAACTGTGCCAATATCCAGCAAAATTTTTAAAATTTTTTTTATGCATTACGAAATGCCGCTGATGGGGCTTGAAATACGTTACTATTGACGTCAAATCGAGCATGCTGAAAGAATGTTTCCATCAGACGACTTCACTTTACTACCTCATGAGAGGCGACTCTTTAATAGTGTTTACTTCAATAAAATACACGGAGTGTGTTAGCGTGTTTGAACTTGACTTTTATTGCGAGCGTTGTTGACGGCCTAAATTCGGATTGTAAAATTAACGGCCGTTGTGACCAAGCGGAGCCTGACATGGCAAAATGGATACTGAATTCCCTGTGGAATCCGCGTTGAGATGAATAAAAAAATTGCGAACCAAAAGTAAGCATCCGCTAATATATAACTCTGATTCAATCTATGTTTTGTTATAACTATACAACCACCATATAAAAAAAAGCAAAAATATGCTTCCTCTGAAATATAATCCTAATCCAATATATGTTCTGTATCAACGATATAACTAATGTAACGCAGTATACAGTAAGTCTGCTTGCGCGGAAATGTAACTTTAATTCAAGCGGTAGCATGACGAAGGTATCTCACTTTGCAACGTCGATTTTCATTAGTTTTTCTCCATAGCACCAAAGAACTAAGAGGATCCTAGTTTCGTTAGTTGTGTATTCACTTGATAATAAAAGCATGAAGCGAAAGAATCTACATCATTTCCTTGTAGTTTCTATTATTCGGAATATGAAGTTTCTTAGAAATGTTTTTCTATAGAAACTGACAATTTGTGTTGTATAGAATGGGGAACGGATGCTGGCACCTCCAGAGTGCTTGTGTACGTG
>VOMN01125714.1:0-20439 GCA_014899125.1 Orchestia grillus
AAAAGCATTGTCGTTACACGAAGTGTAAAACGATACTAGGAATTTTCTAGGTCTAGTAAAAGAATTTGTTGTTAAAAGTTTGGGATTTTTGAAATCCATTAGATGGTCTGTCAGGTGGACGTGTTGATGCACCAGTGAATTTATTTACTTTGTTCTCGCATATTGTTGGTGCTCTGAAACTTTCAGCCTAATTTACTCCCGGGTTTCACGAATACAAACTTAGGGACACTCTAGACAATTGATTTGGTATGCTGCCTGTTTTTTCTCTGAAGGCTTAACGAAATCCTTTGACGATCCGAGGCATTTCTGTAACGCGTTGGTGGGCTTCCTGGCGAGTTAAATTTTGCTGAATTTTGAAGGTTCTCAACCTGTACGCGACGCGTTCCCTCGTCAGGGCGATGTATGGAGCGGAAACATGTCAAATTGGTTCGTTTGATATATTTTATCGTGTCTGGCTGACGCGTTTTCTTTTTAAATGAGGTATTAAAATTTCAAGGATTATTAGTTTGTTTGAGAATTTGAACGATGTTTCTCTATTCTTTTGCAAGCTGTTTTTAGTAGCCCTTTAGTAGCGCTCTTTTGTAGTGCTATCTTCATATAATGAGTGATAGATTTGAGTGTAGATGTTTCCCGATATTTTGAAGCACAGAGCTGGTAGCAGTAAAGGTTTCCACTAGCCAAGGGAGCGGAAGTAGAGGTAGCTGCTTCAAAAATTTGGTAGCGTCGCCACCTCTGCCTTATCCTTTACAAACGTAGAGATCGTAGGCAGAAATAACCTCAGGGGATCGCCCAGAGAGGATTGCCCAGAGATCGAAGGCAGAAATGACCTCAGGGGATCGCCCAGAGAGGATTGCCCAGAAATCGAGGGCAGAAATAACCTCAGGGAATCGCCCAGAGGGATTGCCCAGAGATCGAAGGCAGAAATAACTTCAGGTGATAGCGCAGAGAAGGAAGCAGCATGTACATGAAACGAGAAAAAGGGCACCTCGCTCCCGACTTATGCAACCATTGTAGCTCACAACGATGCGTAACTGAAGATAATTCATTGTATCACCAAATTCCCAAAGAAAATGCATCACGGTTGGGATAAAATCCTGGTGGCGGACTCAGGAGGCTGGATCTGTGCTGAATGTCAAGGAAAGAAGACCTCAGGCATCAGAAAGGAGCGAAATTCTTTAGCCGCTTGAAACTCATCAGGAAGCCTGACTTTTTGCAAAAGCATCAAATTAATATTGCAATATTTCAATATTTCAAAGCCCAATTCCAATAACTTTGGCAGCAGAAAGGTTTCTTACAGGCAGTTTTTATGAAGACTGTTCGTTTTACAACATCCGGGCATTATTACCTTGAACATTCACTATTCAAACTTAATCGTTTTCCCCCTCTTTCAACGGCTGGCGACATGATGCAACATTTTAACTCAAGTCCATTGATGATAGTTCCCGAACTCGCATCAAACGATGCAGCCGACGGCGCCTTAACAAGTCGCTTGCCCAAGTAATTACTCGCTCAAACTCCTTGGCTCTGAGTGACATTTTAACCTTAGCTGAAAAATCGTTCCTGTTTGTTATACAGAGAAGATGGCGTGAAATGTATTTTCTTCGCTGGCTTTGAAGTACATTGGAGTTTTTCAAGCTATTGAAGAATAAATTGTTCAGCAAGATCGGAAAATCTACGGGATAAGCCATAATGAACAATGTATCTTTCAGATGTTTTTGACATAACTGACCGGGCGAAACGCTCAATTAAACTTCAAAGAACTCATGAGATCCTACGACTCCCTTGACCTACTCCCACTGTGATGTGATCATGTCACTGTGAACTACGATATTTTTTCCTGATATTTTGGAATATGGGCCAATGATAGAATGAACTTCAAGTACGTGACACGAGGTTGGTGTTTCAGCCCATCTTAAGCATAGCTTGTATCAAAAATAACCATGTATACTAGAAATATGATCAAGAACCGAACCCACGGCCTTTGGAGCTGGAGCCATGAGCTTTAGCGATTAGGATACCGTGGCTGAAACTACTTTTGACATGCACGATTTAAAAAATTTTGTACGTGTTTACGGCAGTCAGAGAAACGCAGGCTTTATATTTTCGAACCTATAGCTGAACATTTTTATGAATTTAACTTTTTTTATCTCGGTCAACAAATTCACTAGTGGATCATTGTATACATTTTAAGATGTCCTTCCCAAACGCATGTACTTTCCATGTACTCAGTCCTCGTACTCATTCAAGTACGAAATGCATTGTTATTACAATCTCTGCGTACAAATCACTAACGCTGATCAATTTAAAATTCATAATTCGTGCTTCCGTAGTTTGAATCTTAGAATTTTCAAATTTCAATTTAATCATAAATTGAAACCGTTCCTTAACGACGCCCTGAGTCCTGATCCTCTGAAAATTGCAAAGTTTTTATTTCTCTCTGGGTACTGGTCTTCCATTTTATGATTGGTTGTAATCAAATATTGAAAAATTGCTAGGAAGTAAAAAACCAAAATTATTATGTAATTCTTATTCACAAAAGCAAGTTTGAACAGAATTGCAGATGATATTTTGATCTAAAATTTACAAATGATAAGGTTTAGTTTGACTTCAGGTATACCATTGTAGATAGATAGTAAGCAGTAAAACAAGCCGAACGCTTCAAATTGAATATTTAGTAAATAAAGTTACAATATTTATTTCAACCACGTATTTTAATGTATATACTATAAATATCGCAGTTAAATCTTGTTCAGTACCCACACGAGCGGTCGCCTTTACACCTTTAAGTGGAAATAACTAGAGACGGTTTTCACTAATTTTATTATCATTTCGTCCATATGCTTTTATCCACTGTGCGTAGTTAAACTTCGTCTCCCATTTTGAGATCTTCCAAGCAAGGATTTTTCTGAAGCCCTCCTGGTAAGCATGCAAGTATGGGTTTTAACGTTAACGTCTATGACTTCTTCAAAGAATGTCATACTATTTTCCCACAGCACTCTAAAAAACAAGAACTAGTGAATCAAATTAAATGGGATAATTTTTGATCATTTCTCATAGGGACGGAATTAGGAGTACATGAGTTTTCATCATGTCTCTCACATGGACAATTGAGAGACTGGCTTCGATACACTCCCGTGACGATGACGAGTTTCAAGTCCGGAGGTAGGTAAGCTGCGTGTCAAGATGAAAAAATTTCCCAACGAAAGAAATGCTAAATTAGTGATATGTCATAACAGACGTTTTAATTTAACCGGCAAGTATGAACAATGGCAGAAGGCTGTATTTCTAAGACACGATAAAAGCTTTCTTCTTTGAAATTTTTAATGAAGAGCATTTTCTGAAGAGCTCTCGTGCGCCTTTTTGAGATTTATGATGCAGCTTACCCCAGCGCGCTTCACTCTAAGTTCCTACTCTGTTGAAAAATGTGTGCTAGTGCAGCTCAAGTCTTGAAGCCGTAAATTAAGATGAAGAATACTTTTTGTGTCGAACACGACTGCAGTTTTAAGACAAAGACGTCGGCTTCCGGAACAAAAATGGCGTCTCAGAAATTGCCCGCTCGCCCGAGTCGAAAACTGCTTTTGATCCTTTCCGCTTGCTGTGGGAAGTTGCTCAAATTTACCTTTGTTTTCTAGTGGAGAGTGAATTCGTTTTGGGCTGTGTCGGATCCAGGCATTCAATAAAATAAATTACGAACATTTTATTGGGTACCTGTGACAAAGAAGCATGTATTGTGAACCAGATATAATCTCATCATCAGTGGTGTAAAACATTTCAAGGGAAATATTGATCCAAATTTTTCGAGGTGTGATGGAAGCTATAAAGCGTCTGTTTCAGTGTATTATAAACACAAGAGTTCAAAAATCTGAAATGGGAAGTCAAATGCAGCATCTCAACTCATATGGCTACGGGAGCCGATGTGCTGAGCAAATAACACATTTTCACTTTCTAACTTACTTGAAGTCTGACTTACTTTTACTAACTTCAATAGTTGGTAAAATGAAAGAAAGAAAACAAATAAGGAAGTTTTATCAAAAAGGAAAATTCAAGCAGATTTAGTAGTTTCTTACGAGCCCCAATAAGGAATGTACATGCACAGGATTCGTTTCATTTTTATGTCTCATATTTCGAAAGTCCACAAACCAAACGTTCGGGACCGCCCTCTGTTTTTAAAAGTAATATTTCAATGACGTTGAGTTCTAATTTAAAATATGTTTATTACACAAAGAATTACTTACACAATGTTTTAACGATATTTATTACAGTTCCATCATGAATTGAGTCTCATGATTTGGATCGGAACCCGTATCACAGATAACTAACTATTTATAATTTTAGTAAATATACAAGGCCAAAGATCTAAAACGAACTCCTTCATTGGAGAGATCAGACACTGTAAGTCGTTCGAGGTTCGAGGTTGAAGTGGTCCGAAGTAAACGTTCTGTACATAAATCTTTAAGGGCGAGTATCTTCCAAGTATGGAGGAGTTACTATGATGTGTACATGATCTTTTAGTCGTCCTCTTCCGCCGTACTTATGCATTGTTTCCGTGGGGTATCATTTTCCAAGTTTGGAGATTTTTTAATCGACAGTAATCTGACGTGTTACTATGAGAGCTTTCAATTGAAAATTATTAAGCTATTCACAAAATTTCATTCATCTGTGCTGTTCAAATTTTCACGTCGTTTGGTTGAACGGGACATCGGTTACATCGAAAATATGACATCGAAGATATGAAATATGAAAAATAGCGTTCACTAACACGTTCATACTCAAAGGCACTATGCTCGATACTGACAGCTTCTGCAAGCAGGAGAAAATGGAAGTTTATGCATTAAGATAAGTATGTTTGAAGTACGCTGGCTTTTCAATTTGTATTATTTTAATATTTTTATGATAGATGTTTACCTTGGATCATTTTCAATTATCTGACTCTTCTTTGTGGGTTTTGTGGTAGGGCCGCTATCTTTTTATCGAAAATCTCCCTCACCGAAGGTTACACAATACTTTTGTTTCCAGAAAAAAATGTAAAACAATAAAGCGTAAATATAAAAATATATTTTGTAAAAATTAGGATATGCAATCCTGGTAGGAAAAGTAGTAACATCAACAATTCCTGAGATATAAAAAAGCAACAGCGCAGATCTATCCGTCTGGAAGGTCAGTCGACATTTTACCCCTTATTAGCTGTGTGTTCTTCTTCCCAATTTTTGCACTGTTCAACGACTGGAGGAGCGGTTCGACGCATTCCAGGGGCTCATTACCATAAGTTGTGCGAACATCGGCGTAATATTAGCCATTCTTTACCCGTCCAAGTTTGCAGCAAGTGAATGAATCCTGAGCCCAGGAAAATTTTTATGGGTTCCATCTTCTTGTGGGAGAATTTCAAGTGCTGGGTCGGCATCTCCAGGTGCGGCGACCGTAAAGAACTTGAAGCTTCTCTGGCGTTTCATATTTTCAAAAAGTATGACTATGAAATGAGTACAATGATGACCACTTTTAGGACAAAAACTTTTAGACGATGCAATCATGTAAAGTTCGGTGTTTTTGGAAAGAAGTTGGGTCACTGCTAGATTGTGTTCAGGTAAGCAAAAAAGTCGATGTTCATGCTATTTTTTTAGCAAAATGACAAAAAAATTTAAATAAGTAAATTAATGTTTACCATTTCAAAAAGCGCTAGCAAGAAATTGTAACCAAGGAAGTGATTTACAGAATAAAACTTGTCGAACTAAGAATCAACAGGAACTGTGAGGGCCCTCATTTCATGTGACGTCATCCCATGTCCTGAGTTGCCTTGGATGACATCAGTTAGGAGACGATCACAAATAATTGAGTGATGTGAACATCAAGGCAGTTTTTCTACCGTGCGGGCGGATGTTCAATGAATCTTCAACGAATTCTCCTCAAAGCTGAACAATTACCATTCGCTGAATTCGAAGGGCAATTTAGTGAACAAACAACGGCAATCGTTATTGTTCTAAACTGTCACATTTTCCAAACCATAGTCATGTTCGCTAGAGCATAATGCAGTCACAACTCATCTTAATTACTCGAATGTAAGATCACAAACATTTTTAGAAACGGTTCCGGTGAGATTTCAACTCCAGTTGCGGTGTTTCAAGAAAGAACAGGTATAGATTACTATTGCTTATGATCACTGGCGTGTAGTATTGATCTTCCATGAATTTTTCACGGAGTGTCCAAGCCAAAACCTCGAATCAACCAATAACATATTTTTATCTGCAAAAATACTTAAACCAGTGGGCGTTGGCTGGTAGTGAATGAGTCAGCCAGCAAGCATGGACACGAAAATTTTCAATTCTTTTCTCTCTGAGATTTTCTGCCGAATTTTTCAATGCCTTCAAGACATAAATAAAGTCTATCGTTCACAAGCACCGTTACGCAAAGAAATATCACGAAAAATTCGAGCTAGAACTCACAATGTTCATCAATTCGTAAAAGTTACAGGAACACAATCTCCCTCGATCAGCATTGGTTACGACTGAATGAGTACAACTGGCAACGGGACGAATCCTAAATCTTGAAGCTAAAGCGAGAACCGATGCAAGCCAGCAGTTCCACGAAAGAATGTTTAATGACCCGAGGGTTGGGAAAATCGAAGTCCCCTAACGATGCCAGTCATTATGTATTGCTGGTCTTGTACGAATATTGCATGGCTTGCTAATGTGCATACGAATTGCAAAGAAGTTCCTCTCATACGTAGCTTGCAATTATTCACGTTTAGTTCTGCGATTTGCGACGCTTACCCATTCTCAATCCAGTGTCCGCATTACCTACGCAAACATTTTCTTGTTTTACCACTCACGATGTCCCTCGTGAAAAGCATTTTTGTGATATGAATCATATTTCAAACAAGCGCTAATGGTAATCATTTATAATAATTCAGAGCGCTTTAGTATAAGAATTACTGCCACCTCTCAACATCTTTGATGAGCAACAATAGCCCAAATAGTTCAATCTCAGGAACCTTCATTATACATTCCGAAAATAGCGCACAACTCGCGGATAAAGCGTTAAAGGATAAAGCGTTCCAAAAAAGGGAGCAACTCGCTCCCGCTATTCCGCCGGCTCCGTCATCGCATTTAAAAACAATGGAGTAGAATTACAATTCGCTCCTTCGCATATGCCAAACTGAATTATTGCATTCTGTCAGTAGAGGCTTATCCCCTTCGTCAAACGAGCAGAAGTAAATGCGAAGACTTTAATTAAGTTCGTAACACTTTCGTGCTCACACTTGAAGAAACTCGTGAAGAAACTCCCTCTTCTCGCGCATGCGTGAGTGCGGCTGAACACAAGCACCTGAGGACCCACAGCTAATGAAGCACACTCAATGAGTCCGAGATTCAGTGAAGGATAAAATCTTTGTGCCATGAGCAGAAATTGTGGCCTCTGAGCCAAGGACGTCCACTGAGCTGGTGGGACTGGATATTAAAATAGTTGTAAATTCCAGGTTTCCGAGTCGAAACCGGAATCGGATTTCTCAGAATGCTGAGAGGAACTTTTGCTCCGACTCCGCTTCCTAAAATCTAATGCGATACAAATTATGAGCTACGATGAATGTATTTGGTTTTTTTAATTCCTTCAGTCCTTTTTTAAAGTCGTACAAATTTTATACACATCATCGAAGAACTCTTCATTTGAAGATTTCATTCAATTTTTAATGAAAGCATCAGTGGCCTGCGGCGATAAAAAATTCCTGGTTCACCATAAATGCGCTCGCTTTTCAAGACTTTAATTACTCGTCTGTCGCTGACAGGGCTGAGCTGCTGTGACGAGAACTGGAAGGAAGTATATTGGGCTCTAATTTTTTGTGGAAGCGGCGATTCATCGTTATCGAAATCGGGAACCGAGAGAATTGCCTGTTGATTGGGAATCGGAAGAGTACAAAAATGTGACTACATTCTGATTCTAAAAATGATGCTTCCTAAAATGCATGAAGAATTATATAAGATCAATTGGTGAATAGAATGCATGCAATAATATTGTTCATACGGTAACCACCTTAGCTTATTTTCTTCCAGCTTAAGTTGGCTTATTTTTAATTCCGTTTAGCGCAAGCCTATTACGGGATTAGCGAACTGAATTAATACACAAATATTGACTTCTCCTAGGGATTTAATTCTACTGTAAATGGTCCGGTCTCAATTGATATAGTAGGCAGAATATTTGCATTTACTTCAATTCCCGAAGGGCTATGATTACTTTCTGTTCGCGCTCACTGAGAACGAACAAACTGTGCACAAAGAGGAATTCAATTCCAGAACAATAACGTTCTCTTGGCTGGACTGCATGTGGGCTTTATGAACAGTATTACTCGCTGAAATCCAGAAAGATGAAGCAAAATTGGCTTTTTATGTCTCGGCTGAAAGGATTTAGGGCGTGAATAAAACAGTATCTGCTCAAGATCCAGGCGCGATTTTATCCGCTAACCTAGAGCAGCAGCAGCAGCGGTGCATTTGATTTTGAAAGCTTCTAGATTAACAGGCTCATGAAGCGTGGTCACGGCGTCGTGAGCTAGAGAAATTACTTATAACCTCAACTTCAACGGATAAAGGCTTAAAGGCTTAATAAGTTTCAAGCGCAACTTCGTATTGCATTTAAGCAAAATACTGTAAAACTGTTCAGCAGCCAAAACATGTAGTTTTAATTTCATGTTCATGTATAGGTCTCATTTTTCGAACTGCGAGCTGTTTTCTGGTATCTTTTCCGAACTGCACGGGACTCGCTTGTGAAAATCTACGCTCCTTTGTTTTGACGTCTAGCTAAAAACTTAACGTGAACTTTAGAGCTTCAGAGAATAGTTTTAGAATTTAGCAAAACCTGGCCCCCGATCTATTTTCTGACCGAAGTTGGGATTGCCAAAAAATTGAAGCGATTTTACGCTGTAAGAGAAATTTGTAGAGTGCACTCAAATTTTGCATTTCTTGTGCCTGAGGCTGTTATTAGTTCTCGACCGGCCCCACCAACTTGGGGACCTAGCAATTTAACGTTCTCTCCAACCCTGCTCGGCGTCAATAACAGTATTGGGCCACTGGAGTGATGAACGAGTAACTAAATTTTCTTTCGTGCATATGATTACGGCTGCTTAGGGCAAAGTCATACATAATGAATGCATCATAATTTCTTCATTATTTACAATTGTATATATATATTTAGCCACTTCAAGCTCACCTTATGGTTTAGTGAAGTCAGTTACACAAATACCGTTTTCATTTTTTTAGCGACAGTTTTTCCAGTGATTTCACAACACCATTGATATACTGATCACTTCTTCTGCGTTGGAAACTTAGTAAAAGGCCAAGAAATTTTTTCTGATACGAAAAACAGCATTATTTGCAAGCATTAAGCCGGAACAAGGTACAGAAAATTATCTAAACAATTGAGTGTACTAAAATCTACAACTCAGCTGATTACAAAACAATACAAAGAATATGTCTCTCCAGCAAGTTCCGTAAGACAATGTCGTCCGTGATGAATTCACTCTATTAAGGAAGATCATCAGAGGAGAATCATGAAATCTGTATAATGATAGAAATATCATTGTTAGAGTATCGAAAGTTAACTCTCGCAAAACAAGGAAAAATTTGCAAAAGCATTTATTAGAAAAGGAGGTCAACGTTAGAGTCAAACAATTAAAACAATTTATTACCCCATGAGTTAAATGAGATCAAAAATTAGAAGCATAGACTTCTTGAACAATTTGAACGGATATTTTTAAGTGAGATACTTGCCGACCTGAATAAGTTCTATGACTATAAGGGTATCCTGTTGAAACTGTGTTCTCAAGCGTACACATACTCATGCGCTATTCTTGACTTATATAAGACTTATCAAATCGAAAATTTATCGAAGTTATAACATGTAATCAAATTGTAAGAATTTTTCAAAATCTAGTCAATGAAATGTCTACGTTTGATAATATACTTATGTATATAATTTTCTCATGAACAAAGTGAGTTGAGTTCTAATGGTCTATTAAGCTCAACGGACAAAAAATTGGTCACCTGCTACTAACACGGTGTAGAACCTCCGCGAACACGAATACTGAAAGTAATTCTGTGCGGTACTGAGTCTGCAAGTATCCCAATGATTTTAAATGATTATCACTTGTGTCATACACTAAATACAAGTGACCCAATGATTAAAATGATTTTAAATTATCATTCCTGGTTAATTTTAAACAACTCTTCCATCAACTGACATTGTAGTGCAGCCACTGTATGTGGATGATCTTCTCGACGTCTAACTATTTGTTCTTGGTGGTTCCATAAATTTGTTTATCGGGTTCTTGTCTGGGAATTTAGCTGGCCAATCTAAATGATTAGCATACCCTGAATGACTGCTATGACAATTAATGAGAGTTCTAGCCCCATGTACCCGGTAGTTTTCATCCTGAAAGGCCGGCAAAGTAACAGGTCTTTCTGTTCAAATTTTGTGCAAATCGCAAATCTTGGTTACCTAGCAGCTCAATGTAGCCATACTGGTTTGCTTTGATAGATACTTCAGCTAAAGAACCCATTTGTGGGTAGTTGGAAGACCCACAGAATGTTGGACAAACTACACAAATTTTAAACCATTCTGCAAAATGAAATATAGAAATAAAACGTAAATTTTCTTAAAAATTAGCTAGAAAAAGAAGATCATACCAAAATACTGCAGGTATTCCTAAATCTTCAGATTTCTCCAAGACTATCGCGAAAAAAAGCAAGTTATTTCTTTACTACCCTCGAGCTCAATCACTGGGATGGCTACCAAGATTAATAAAGCCGTAGGCATTGAATTTAAAGATACACAATTACGGTAGACTGCGCACGAATGAGAAGTCACAGAAAGAACAGTGACGAAAGGAAATGAAAGAAACAAGAAAAATGGTAAAAATATAGTTAAGGAGAGAAAGAAGAAGAAAAGAAAAGACATAGGCGTTGGAATACTTGCCCCAATAGGTAAATATTAGTTTGATTGATTCGAAGATGAAACCTTTGTTGTCGGTGCTCCTAGAAGTGTTTTTCTTCCTATGTCGATTAGCTGCGGTGATGTCTAATTTGTGAAGGGTAATGTTAAGTTCATCTATCAATGACGCGGATAATAGTTTGGCAGGTTTCATTCTCTGAATTAACTAGCAGCTCCCTTGAGACAAAAAAAAACATTTTTTCTGTGGGTTCAGTTCACCGTTTTCCTTCTTCACTGCAAGGTGGTCTCGACGGAAGACTTGACTAGTTAGAACACTCCGTTGTTCTTTTTTAGCTGTACAGCCAAGTCTCATTCAGCTTCTTTCTTAAACATTCTTTCAATCTCTGCCTTTAGGCCATCAATTTCAGTTTGCAACCTGATGAAAACAGTGCTAAAAAATGTTCAATTTTGAAGATTTTTTGCGTGTCTTACTGAGAGAGTCAAGCGATAGATGAAAGGCCAAATTCAGCCTCTGTATTTCCGCTTTGGAAAGACGGCCTTGTTTTGAGCCGCCATCTTGATGGAAACACGCTGTCAAAGTGGGGGTCAAATTTATCTGATTTTTGATTTGTCATACGCTGTGGGTTATGCTTTGCATACATTTCAATGTTGCACAATTTTGAGTGCTCGTAATACGTGAAATCACTTGCTCATTCGGAAAAAACTATTTCATAATCAACTCTGAGTATATTTTGTTTGGAGCGATACAGGGCACGTCCTATCGGTCCAGATAGGACACAGATGAGTATAGATCAGTGTATTAGACACGGTATTGGACACGGTATTGGACACGGTATTGGACACGGAAAGAAGACACCACTCCAGAAGAATGTCTGTTTAAAAATTTCACTAACGTTTGCTCAGAAGTATATAGATAAAGAAAAAAAATTTACAGTCATGTTTTGAGGTCATTTGGAACGGAACTAGAGCTATTCGACGAAATTATTTGGTGTTCCGATAAAACGCAGAAACTTACCTTCTAGAAAAATAAAAACCTAGAGTAAAGCATGGTGGAGAATCCATAATATCAGGAGTTTGCTTTTCTGAGTCTGGTCTAGGTACGCTTCAACATGTGGAAGGAACTTTGAGAATAAATTGTAAGAAGTTCCACGAGGTATATTTGACGAAGGATACACAGAGTCTTGACCTCGGACGAAGATTGTGGTTCTGACATAACAACGACCCAAAGCACAAGGCTAAAATATTGATTGTATGGTTGAACAAGGCAAGCACTAATGTTTTAGAACGGCCATCAAAGTCAACAGACCTCAATCTAGTCGAAAAGTTTGTGACGATAGCTGAAAATTTCAACGATCTCGACAAGTCTACAAAAAAAACGGAGCTAGGTTTCTCACGATATTTATGTCAACCTTATTAAACGTTACAAGAATCGTTCATGAAATGTAATTCAGGAATAACGTATACAATCGATTATTCGTTATAAAAACCTGTTCGGTACCAATTCTTTTCGATTGCATTTATTTCGAACAATAATCCTGATTTTTACCACCGCAGGCACGACAGTAGTGATCTCGGCAGCGCTGCTCGACGTCCACGGATTATCGCGTTAGGTTTTAGGACATTCGTCAATCTGAGGTGAAGTGGGCAGGTCGCTAGCCTCGCAGTCGTGCGTTTATAACTCCGATGTGAAATCTGTATTCATGGCTCTGAGGATTGTCATTGCCTTGTTCATGTTCTCTTGCTGAGGCACCAACTCTCCTGTCTCGCTCATAAGATAAAAAAAGAACCTTTATTCATTCCAACACGTTTTACCGTTGGGTTTTAAATGCTTTACAACTACTGGTGTGGTGGGGGATGTGAGGAATGTGTGGTTTAAACTTCCTTTTCCAAGGGAAGTACTCCGTGGTCACGTGAAAAACCCCACCATAACATGGCTGGTGTTGCCTCCCCATAACCAATCTCCTTCTCCCACTATCTTTAATATTCTTTTCTAGTTTCTGTTGAAATAAGAGTACGACATGAAGCCTCAGCTTCTTAATTAAGAAAAGCTCGTGTGCGTGTAAAAGATACTTATAATTTGAGTTTACTGTTTGTGTTATGTAGAGACCTGCCTCGACAGTGGAAGTGATTGTTACGATAAAGGACACCAATGATCGGCTCTAAACAGCCAAACAAATGAAAGGGAATTCAATAACCGGCTGCTCACTATTCAAGCTGAATGGAATTCAAACACAATATCGACTCGCAGTTACAGCACAAGTAAAGCCTATCGTCAATTTAAAATCCGATAAATCTCAGATCACAGCTCGCATACACATTGACAATAAAAATAAAATTGAAAATCACAACTCCTTGACCTGAAAATGACAACCAGATAATACCTCAAGCTTCTCAGATTTCTTTCGATTATCGCAGGTCGGCAAGTTGTCTCACGCCAGCTCATCTTCCATCAAATGAATCCTCCTGTATGGGTCCCTTTTTTGAACAACTTTTTGCGTTCATCCATCACGTTGCCAAATCTTCAAATCAGAATGTTCTCGAAATGACAACGCGGCGATACGACGTTGCCGTATCTTGATTTCAACTTTCTCCGAGTATTTATGGGTCGTCCGTTATTTCTTTTGTGAGGCCGACATGACTTGAGCGTTTATGGCTATTCTCGTTTGATAACCATGATGTACATGTAGACGGTCGCCTGCATCCTAGTGGCACATCTAATGTATCACCATAAGATAAATTTATATTTTAAGTCCAAATGACGGTCACCGGAGCTGCGACATGCCGTAAAATCTGCCGAGTTGGTTGTCACGGATATGACAGACTCGAAGCTATAGCCTTGTATCGTAAATCTTTATCGCCATTCCTTCTCCTCAAAAACCGAAAGCGTCATTAACTAGAACGCCACTCTGGTCTCATCTGATTTTACATGCTCTCCCTGCGCCTGGTGTCCTGCCACATGCATAGCCGGCTATAATTTTTGCTTCATACACAGGTCAGCGAAACCATTGTCAAGTTTCGTGGGAAATTTTCATCTGACAACCATGACAGTGTAGTCAAAGACAAGTAATGTCAAATACGAGGAGGCTGCAAACCCCTCTGGGTAAACCCCGATGTCACAGCTATGTCTCTTTCTCAATCGCTTGCAGAGCTGCCAGAATACTGAGACCGTTTGCTAACTGCGGCAAACATTTCTCAGATAATTAAAGATAAGGTCAATGTTTCACTGTAAACTGTGTCCATAACATTCTATGAAATGTGGCTCTATGAATTATCTTCCCCCAAAAACACTGATTTGTACAAAGACCCATGCAGCAGTATTCCCATGCAGTATTCCCATCCAGGAATATATGCGTCTTCATTCAAACGAAAATACCCACAGCGACAGATATGTAGGTATCTGTCGAATCCTAAGCAAAATACTGTAATTGGTATCGTCCAACAGAAACTGGAACCGAAGTTCCAGCGTACAATCATCAGCTAGAGAGCGATAGAGTGGTATAGAGTGGTATAGAGTGGTATAGAGTGGCATAGAGTGGTATAGAGTGGTATAGAGTGGTATAAAGTGGTATAGAGTGGTATAGAGTGGTATAGAGTGGTATAGAGTGGTATAGAGCATAGTCAAACTTTTTATTCTTTTAGATATGCATGTGCACTTTGAGAAGCGTCGGACCGATGTCGTATTTTTCAAGGAGAGAAAATAAGCGAGAACGTCAGAAGAAATCCGTGCGAAAGATACATCAAAAAACTGAAAAAAACACGTTAATGAATACTGTCTGAATCATATTTTGTAGTAATGTGCGCCAGTTGAAGCGTAATCTTGATGAATTATCTGGTGTGTAAAATTGTTACTTAAAAATGTTGATGCAGTTCTGTTCTCTTTGAAGTAGATTTTACTTTCTCGACTTATTGGAAAAGAACAAATCAGTTACTTTCAAAATTGGCTCCTATGTAAAGAAAAGCCGCTAAATGTGCCGCTGGTCTGAACTGCCTGCTGAGAAAGCGATGGCTGCATGCCGTTCTTTGCTCTAACATCACGTTTACAGTACGTCTAAGAATAGGACATTTTTTAATAAAGTTCCTCGTCTTTTATTGAAGAAAACGAGGTGCCCCCAGCGCAAAAATCTGCAATGACTGCTCCTCAGGAGGATGTAGTTTGCTGCCTCTCTGTATTCTTCTGGAGTTCTGTATGAAAATTCTGAATAAATTGGAAAATTAGATGAAGGATAAAATGTTTCCAATGCTTGTAATTTGAAGCTTAGTTTCCATTAGGAAACTTCCATTTTCATCTCGTCAAAAATCAGACAAACTTACAGTCACTGAAAAATCATTAAAGTTGCTCTTGCACTCTTTCTCATCTGTAAAGAACATTCTATTTAACTACAAAGAACCGCATAAGCTTCATAATAGGCAGGTGGCTTCGGACTCTATTGATGCCAGAAATATGTGCCATCGTCTTTATTCAAACGAAAATACCCACAGCGATATCTCACCTCATGTGAAAAGAAGAATCAAAGTCATCAGTAAAAATACGCCGTGAAATAGGTAAACTTTGCCCCAGAATATCAATATACTCGAAACGTATAAATTGTCATCGTGCTGACCGTATATTTTTACTTACTAAATTTTATATTCAGTATCAAATTCTTTACTGACTCTCTGGTGTTGCTGGTAACTTCCTTGCGAAAATAAGATGCTCCATCTCCCTTCTTCGGAATCAGTTCACAGTTCCTAGTTTTACTACTGGTTGGTAATTTTTAAGGTAAAATTAAACATACTAATTACTGATTGATGAATGCTAACAGATCACAATAGCGTGTACATTAAGTCCAGCAGGATTTTAGCAGTTTCATAGAATAACGCTTTTCAGAGAATAATGATAAGAAAGAGCGTTCGCATTTCTATCAGTAAAAAATATTAACTCGAATTGTTGCGTATAGTGGAATGTTAAATTCACACGCTACTATCGCACAAACATTTCTGCTTCCTAGAAGCACGAATAATGCTTAGACTGGAATTAAACTCCAGGCTAAAATCTGGTTCTCGTCAAGCTTCAGAGTACATTTGCTCGACAAGAAGAGAGTTTTCAAAGTAACGTGTAAACGGCGTCTAAGTTTATGCTCCTTCATTCGTTCAATTTTGAAACCTTAGTCTCCCGAGGACTCATATTTGTGTAGAGTGTATTAAGTGTAGGTACACGAACATATTCCAACTTTAGTATCCCCATGATAGCGCTATGGCTTCACTCGGGGACTTACCGACCATTGTGGAATGAGTTTTACCCTAGAACCTCTCTGAAGGAGTCGCGGTATGGTAACGACTCCGGGGCACGGCGTGTTGCAAACAGATAACCCTGATTAAACGGTCGGTAGATTCACCAGCTCTGGCTCTGACAATATGTTTTTGTTCAAATTTTAATATAATATGAAATACAATAGCCTAATTTTCCCACTTCTCTGATTTAGAGACTCGTTGGTGCAATACTTCAAAGAAAATTTCCTCGAGTGCTTTAATTCCTTTAAACTACTTTCCTCATTTGTTCTTGTGCTACGTAACTTTATCGGTGAAAGCATTGCATTTTGGCATGATGCGATAGCGTAATTCGCCTTTGTGAAATAGCGTAATACGTATCACAAGGCAGCTCGTGCGTCTCCTAGCCAACTTGAAATCTGGGATGTATAATAAATACATCAATTTATTCTTTGCGCTGGGACGCGTCCTGGTATGATGGCACAAGTTCCTCGTTGACAAGTGCCTATTATACTGAAATTATCTGGGCGTTGGCTGGAAAGTTTTGTGTAACGACGCTTGTTCACAAGTGTGTTTTACAATTGGCATGAGACCTATGTAAACATGCTGTCTGTAAAATTATTGCAAGAGACATTCGTACAGAAATTACAACAATCATTTTGATTTTTTCAATGTGGTTCGTAATTATAAAAAAATGAGAGTAAAGGAATTAAGTAACCATGTTGATCTTTTTAGGCCATAATTTATATCAGAATATGTGTATGGGTCAAATCTCGCGGAAAGTTTGAATTGATATGGGCTTGGAAAAACTGTCACGAAGACCTAACATAATGATCATAATGATCACTTTCTAGTACGGTTCAGAAGCGCCGGTTGGTTTTAAAATCAGCTTTAATGTTATTCGGATTGCAGGCAATTATTTAGTAGAAAAATTTTGAAAAATAAAGTGACCGGACTAACGATGTACTGTTGATTGTTCCTCAGCTCATAGAGTAAGGATCGTTGCTATCACTCACCTTCCTAATTCGCATGTCGAGTTACGACATTTCCCCTAGTCACCACAGGGGAACACTGCCTCCCTCCCAAAATAAGAGTTAGATCGTATCATTTCGCAATGGAAGCCGAAGAAAATATAAGCCTATAGCCCACTACAGGATGACCTATAGCCAGAGGTGGGCAGCGCTACTTCGAAATGTAGCGGCCGCTACATTTCAAAGTAGCGCTGCCAAGCTCTGCCTATAGCCCAATGATGATGTACTTTTGGATGACCTATAGCCCACTAATGATAAACTTCACATGATGTAAATTTGTCGTTTACTGACTCAGTTTGCCTTCATCAAAGGCCCTCGGCTCAAAGACGTTCAATAACACCATAAACTTTTCCCATTTTATTCGTATAATAAAGATATTTTACGTATGAATCATACCTTCAGGTGATCGAAGACAAGAAAACAGAAACTTTACCTAATAGGACTCAATATCTACACACATTTATGAATGGTTTGACTTTAGATGAAACGGTTCACGAATAGTTACGAGTATTCGTGTCTTTCCTCGAGATACTCTGACCACGGAGGGACATTCGCCTCTCTTGATAACATATTCCTTTGACGGGGAGATAATCGCCTCTCTCCTTGAGATATTCCTCTCATGGAGAGACATTCGCCTCTTTATGAGACATTTGCCTCACAGAAAAACGTGCGTCCCTCCTGTGTACGCACGTGACACGCACACTGCGTTGATGCGCTTCTTCTTCGAACAGAACAAATCGCACACTTACGCACTCAGTTCCAAACTAGTAGACGCGAGTATCGTCAACGTGTCGACCCATCGCGTTACCCTGTACCCATTCCAGACCTAATCAGCAGGGAGGAGTAAATTTGTGCACGTTTCCTTCCCCTTGAGCAGGTTACCTGCAAGAAGACTCTTGTACCTGATCACGCCACGCACGACCGTGAAGAGGCTACGCACGTGGCAAGCGGTGACTCTGCTCGCCATCTTCAGCCTAATTTTCACAAGCAGATGGAAACTTTGAGCGTTTAGGGAACTGAAGTTTTCGAAACTAATCCCGGCGGCTGAACTTTCATCCAAGGCCTTCGCATCCAACTGCTGCTGCAGATCTGGCGTCCTGCATCAATGAGATTGAAGATTTACTGAATCTCAACTCGATGCATTAAAATACCTTATTTCCAAACCCGTGCATGATGCGAATTCTGCATCACGGTGCGGTCTAGGTCTCGAATCCTTTCACGGTTACTAATTCTGCACCATTGTATGGTTCAAATTCGATACCATAGAATGAGATTAATTAAGTACCATTGAATGAGGTTTATTAAGTACCATTGAAAGAGGTTTATTAAGTGCCATTGAATGAGGTTTATTAAGTGCCATTAAATGAGGTTTGTTATGTGCTGCGTTCAGTACCATTGCACGAGTCCCATTCAATTAAATTTTGTACGATATTCATAATGTATGAAAGACAAGGCAAGTGGGCTAAGGCGGTGCTGCAGAATTAAATTGGATGGGTTCTGAATTCTGAGCATACCAGGACTATTTCGACACAATTACAGTACCTGGCCTCAACTCATTGCCATTGATAATTCGTTACTAGTACACGCAGTGTTTAGGGGCGCCAGTCGCTTTGATTACGTACTCCGTTCTCAATTGAAGAGGCTAGGGTTCGACTCCTGCTGTACAGACAGATTTTCGTAAGTGCACTAAGTGCTTCGAAAAGGAAGCTTGAACGCCGCATTTCTTACCATACTCAGGCGTCAGAAATTATCCAGCATTTAAAACTTATTGTGGCACTGCGTATTAAACGATGCAAACAAGTTTCATTGCACGACCCCAATTGCACTGTGTTGCCGACAGGTGGCCCACTCGGTGGGGTCAGCCCACTGGGGTCTGGTGGTGCAGGACACCCGCCCGTCGGACGCAGGCCTCTACCACTGCACTGTCAACACGGACCCCCAACTCTTCTCCGTCGTCACGCTCGTCGTAACGGGTGAGAGTGCGACCTGTCTGTGCTATACGTTGTTAAGCTAAGTTTATGTTTACTTTTCTATGCACTTGAGACCATTTAATTAGGTACTGGTGGTATAAGATAGGGGCAAGTTTAAGGGTTCAGATTCATCGGGTACATATTCCTAATCAACGAGACTATGGCAGAAAAGACATTCTGTGACAGTGATACAGAAAATTAATAATTTTGCATGAACTAAGACATGTTTGAAGGTATGGAAATGCAAGTAATAACGAAAAAAAATCTTGTTTGGGATCTGAAAGACGATTCATCAAGCTAAAATATCAGCTGAGTTACTGCAAGCTCCGCAAAGAAGCTCATCTCAAAGCCTTGGGGGACCACAACTTCAGGTTGAGTTCTGCGTCCGACCAGGCGCAGTAGTTTCAGGGAAGAGCAAAATATGTGTAGGTCGTATCAGGTTGTCATGTGGTAAACGAAACTGATAAAGGTGCATCGCACAATACACATAACGTAGGATAGCTATAGCTGATGTGTTGCGTAGGGTTATTGCAAAAATCTTTATTATACCCGCAGAATTACAGAGCGACGCAGAAAGCAGAAATACAGGTACGCGTAATTGCCGTATATGTTAAGTAATGGACAAGAATCACAATATAATTGTGCAAAATCGTTGAATAATTCAAAATCGAGATTTTTTCAACGGTAGAGTATAGCATTTGCAATAGAAAATACAATAATACTTAATAAATACAAATGCGCTGAAACATATGGATTTTTGGGGTATTACAAAATATTTTAGCGTATGAAAGACACTAGAAACAGAAAAAATAGCTTTGATGTTGTATTTTATTAGATGCCGTTCATAGCGTTTCTTGTTTTCCGGAAGAAATAATTTTCGGGGACTATTTCTAAATCAATCAAAATGAAATAACATCTTTTTACTTTAAACTGCATTATTTTTTTCTCTTTCTGAATTGACATATGATAACAAAAAACTGTGGCCGTGAGGAATATCGTTAACAGCAGTGAGGTCGTAATCATTCGCGTATAACTTACGACTAATGCAAGATTTATCACTGATAATATTTTTGCCAATTCAACATAAACTGGAAAAGAAATTATACCTATTAAAATTCAACCAAATTACTCAAGGAACAGGGTACCCTGCAGTCCTCAGAAGCAATTCGCGCACCCTATTCCGGGCCCCACAGATGTGCCACCTTTTGGGGAATTTGTAAACATTAAACATTTTGTAAACATTTATTTACCACAAGTAATTT
>VOMN01125716.1:0-11271 GCA_014899125.1 Orchestia grillus
GTAAATGTTTTACATAGCAACTTTGGTGCTTCTTTTTATCATTATAATTGTTGTATGAAAGTAATTGATACAATGTTGCTTAAGATAAAATTGACGCCGGATACTAGAATTCAATGTATGGATGATAAGTGTTGACTTTATTTCGTTGACAGCAAAAAATTGAAATGTTACGCACGAATGGAATAAACCATGCCTGTAAAGAACCTTTTTAGAAAGAACCTTTATTAACTCCAGCACGTTTTACTGTTGGATTTTCAATGCCTTACAACTAAAGGCGTGGTGAGGGTTGTGAGGAACGTGTGGTTTAAACTTCCTNTGGTTTAAACTTCCTTGTCCAAGGGAAGTACTCCCTGCTTACGTAAAATGATAATCGATATATTAGATAATGAATGCAATCAGAGTTGTGCTGACCACATGTTTTAACTCTGAGTAGAATATGATCGCACATTTAATAGAGATGCCAATATTCAGTTATATTTAGAACAAAAAAGGAGTGTGAGGAGATATATAAATGTTTAGAGGTTTATATACAGAGAAAGGTTAAAATTCATCGAATAAAAGAACACGCAAGTCCAAATAAAAAACTTCTAACATCTGCTGCCAAGTAAAAGTTAACAAATTTGTAAGGCAAATGTTTCATGAAAATAGTACACAAGATTACAGATTAGAATACCTCGTACAATAAAAGAAAATTAGAGCACATCTTAAAGTACGTGCTTCTTGAACCTGATCTTACAACAACTTACATGCATTGACTCCTGCAAGTTGGAAGGTGGCGAGTTATATTATGATGTCCTTTGTAATACTACAAATAACATGCGTATTTCTAGCCTAACATTCGGAAAGTTATAAATGTTGTTACGAGTCAAATACAGATAACCTCGAAATAGCTTCTCATAAAACCATGCGTAGGCATGATTCTTTTCAATTGCATCACGAAGAAACACGAGTAAAAAATACTGGTGCACAAGGTTGAAAGGCAATATTTAAGGCGTTTATATGAGTCTATTGTGTGAACATTTCTAGCTTCATTCGACCTTGTACTTAAAATTATTCTTCAAATTTTGTCCCTAATAGTTTTTACATTTTTTTACGTGGTGGGAAGCTGCTTCTCTTCAGATAATAATTACGTAAATAATATTTGGGCTTTCAAATGAATAAAAAAGGGAAGTAAGGGCCTCATTGTTTAAGAAATATGGAACAGCATTTAGCACTACGCAACTGCTCAACTTTCAGTACACTTCTTTGATATGATCCGTAAAATTCATATAGCTGTGAAGTACTACACCTAAGTATTTAAAGTGAGGCATCCACTCTAAAATGCCACTGTTAAAAATTGTTTATGGTAAGGGGATTGGATAAGATTGCGAAGTATATAACATCAAACTTGGTTTGCCTACGAGCGGAGTAACACTGTTTACAGCCAGCCTCCGACCCAACCTCCCAACAACGTGCTGCAATTTAAAAACTATTTTTGTATTGCATAATTTCCCATAAAACACAGCATCATCTGCCAGTAAAATAACCTTAGCTTCACTTATAACCACTTCATCGTTGATGAAATATTAAAAGTAAGAGGGACTATACTGAGCCTTAGGGCACGCATACGTCTATTGGTAATATCGAGGATTTCCAAGAGTAGAGGTGACGTTGAGGTGGCGTATTTACAGAAGTTGTACATCCTAAAAAGTTTCGTTGTCCAGAAAACTTTTTCATTTTATGTTCTAAATCAGGTATGGCACCAATAATCGTGCGGCAGAAACGATACGTTGAGTTTCTGATCATGCCTGATGTAGAATTATACATATAGCAGTCCGGTTGTAGCATTTCTCAACTCTTTTGGGCGAATAGAAGACAGAAAAGGTTAACAATCGATATTTGATCATAGTCGTCTATCATTCTGTACGACTAAGTGCGTTTGTTAAAAACAGTGTAAAAACGAAGGAACTGCCATCAAAGATGAGCTAGGACACCCTAGTGCTGTTCTCGACCCAGCTGTCGACACCGATGTTCGCCACCGCAATTAAAATGCATAGAAACACCTAGATCAAAGAAATAATTTCACATACCACTCATTTCTCACCTATTTAACCTAGAGACCTCAAATTAGTTGTCAAGGATAGCTCATAACGTTTTCTATACGCACACGTACGATATAACTTCCTTACTTGTCCCCCCCTTCAACACGAAAGGGGCGAGATTCCTCCACACATGTATGGCCTCCTCCTGGTCCCGTAAAATTTATTTTTTACTTAATTGACTTAGAGACTTCAAATTGCTTTCAAAATAAATTTTATGATAATGGATTTGTGCAGGGATACTTTTTATTCCCCTCCTCTAACCGTACGTGAAGAGGGACACTTCCATACTTTAAAATGACTCATTTCTCACCCATTCCACCCAGAGAGCTCAAATTACTTCGTTGCTTTACGGTGGATAGAGAAATCGAGAGATCCGTCGATTTTTTTTCGATCATAGACCACAAAAATTAAAATTGTTCATCGTGGTCCGTTTATAGAGTGAATTGCTTGTTTTCATAATTGAATTGGCGTGTACCAAGAATTTCTAACCTGTATCGCTAGGTTATTTCTATGATTATTTACTATTATTTCTCAACTTAATTAGTTGGGAAGTTGCACGTACGGTTACAAGCAAGCGAGTAACATCATCAGAGTCGAGTAGCATAGTAGACCATCCGAACCCATCGGACCTGTATTTTAAACACCCGCTTTAGCCTGTAATGATACCTCCTTATTTCCTAAAAATATTCAAATTAAAAAAACTAATTTACTTACTATAATCCAAATACACTGCAACGATAATACTATATGGGAAGTCCCTCTTTCAATAACTGAGAGATGAGTTTCTAATTCCTGCCCTATGTTATTATTGAAGAGAGTACACGGTTACCAGCACGCAAGATAACAAGCAAGATGATCGGAGTTTACGGACTATACAGGTGGATCGATCGATGGATGAATTGATAGATAGATAGAAAATAGATAAATAGATATATTGGAAAAGTGTTGATTTTACTTCAGTATTACAACGAACCTCTATGTTGTGAATCAATATTTTCTAAATTCACATTGATGACTTATTTACTTTTTAGGTAGGTACATTTACCATACTTATCGACTTGTCTCTTCATATCCTTTGGCAGTACAAAGAAATAATTGATACGTCACCGTGTACACTGAATTTTGAAATGGAACATTAATACACCTGGAATTGGAGGAGCATTTGTGTTGAGTATAGCTGAACTTCTGTATTTTCTAGAGTTATAAGCCTAGATGTACAGCCCCGCAGGCACATTTCTTGAATCACTCACCGCGCACACGTTCAAATGTGACATCTGTTGATTATTATGTTGAACTCTTAGGAGTCCATGTCCACGATTTACGTGTGACATAGTTGGACGTACGCAAAATCGTGTCCACTCATACTTATCCACCGGCCTAAAATCCACTATGGGCGCGGCAGAGCCAACAGCCCATCCAACGATTCATCACCGCCAGTTCAGTAACCCTGTTAATCATTCTTAGTTAACCGCTTTCTTTTCCAGCGTTCTGAGATGTGTCGGATGTATTAGTTCAGATTTCCTGATTAGTCTGAGTCATATTTTGGTGCATTAGAGCGTTCTTTCCTTTAGCCACACAAGCGAGAACATTTATATGTCCTGTCCGTCAGAATTCCTGTGCGTATTGTACTTCTTAGATAGCGCTTCTTTCATCAAACGTGTAAAACTTTACGGTGCATCACAACCTGTGTTCATATCTCTCAGTCGGTCGAGTATTGAAAATCTCGTTACCGAATTAACTGATTTTGCGACGTTCATGAGATGAAAGTATGATGTAAGTAGAAACATCATACCTCAAAACCAGCAGGCTTTGCACGAAATATTCGACCAACTGCGTAGCATTGCGATACATATGTCTACCAGTCAGGAATACCAACATAGAATCATACCAACTTGGCGGCAGCGGTCAAGGATAGGTAGAAGCATATTATTTGCACATTCACCGAATTTATAAGTAGAAGTCAAGAAGTAAAGGAGACAGTTGTTTGCAACGCCTCAGAATGTCGAAAATTGGAGTTTTTCCAGAAGTAAAAGCCATTGAGATGTACTACCGTGCAGTTGATCTACCTTCATGCTTTTCAGTGATCGGAGGAATCATTTTCTACTTAGTGGGGTACCCCATATCTTACAACAGAGGCAGTACTGAGATGGGGTACACCTACGGGCAGCCATGGGGCTCCCAGCCGAGAAATTCCCTGATTGGTTCTTCCAGTTCACCTTCGCCGTGGTCGTTATGACCAGAGTAGCAGGGGCTCGGCCGAGAGGTGCACCCTTATTGCTTACTTCTGCTACAGCGTCTTTGTCGCGGGTTTGCATTGGCGGTAATCTGAAAATTATAATTTGCTGCACAGGCTGTAGTTATGGAAGGTAGAATGATAATTTAAAAATGGATTAAATTACCTCTTCTGCTGATGAATAAATAATTGTTGCGGTCTTTCCACGATGAATGTTTAAAAGTAACTCAAACCTGAGCTTTTCCATAACGATTTCGTCAATACGTCAAAATATGTTGGTAGTTCTCGTTGTATGTAAGTTGTCCTTATTTTAAGTTTTCCTTATTTTATGCACGGTTTGACTTGTGTTGAATATTTCTAATGCTCGGGACTAAAATTACACTTAAGCCTCTCGAATCTCTCGAATCTCGAGCATAATTCAAATCGAAAAATGCGCTTTCTAGAGTACTTCTGTCCTATACCTGGGACTGAAAATCTTCAACTCTTCTGAAGTCGGGCGAAAACAAATGCCACAAGTAAATTCACTTACCCCTCTAGGACGTTCCTTACACCTCGAGAAATATTTATTCCTAGACCCCTAGGACGTTCCTCTCACCTCGAGAACTATTTACCCAACCTTGCAACCTGTTCATTTGATTACCCAACATTTCGAGGACTATCCTACACGTCATGCAAGTATGATGTACCCGTTCGTGGACCACTGGGTGTTGATTGAGGACGGTTGGCTGAGCGGGAGCACGTTCCACGAGCATGCCTGGCTCTGGCCTAGTGCACATGACGGCCGGCGTCGCTGCACAAGTCGGAGCAGCGGTCGCAGGACTCAGGCTAGCGGTTTGGGCCCTCATCCAGCGCTGACGGACTGCCTGGACATTCTCTCCCGGTGAGGAATTGGAGGAGGCATTTGCATCTGGAAAGCTAAGCTTTCAAGTTCAGTTTTACTCAGCTTTTACTGATGAATTTGGTTTCTTATCTCTCTACAATCATTACTCTGCGTCGATTTCACAGTTTATTCAAATTTATTCATCTTGTATAGGGTTTTTTAATTTTTTCATTCACCTGATATTGCACGAATCATTGATATAAGACGGAAGTGCACTAAACAAAAAACTGAAGTCTCAATGGTATCGAGCCTTTGCAATACATTGTGCACTGTCCTTAAAGTAGCAACGGAAGTTTTGTTAATTGCGCTTCAAATGTAAACGAAATTTTTATGAACCACCTAAGGCACTCAATGGAATACACGCGGTACTATTGAAAACTCCCTAAATGAGGGCTCTGTGGTGGTACGCCTGTTATTCTATGAAACAATAAAAAACAACTTAGTACAGAATGAAGGAATAGATAAATTGATGTCACATAACGTCGATTGAATACAAAATGATATTAAACAGCCGTAAAACTATCGACAGCCAAATGAGCCTGAATGATATTTTCTTCAAGACGCACTTGAGCAAAAAGTGAAGCTGCTGCGCTACTACGTAGCACTCAAGAGCTCTTTGCACGAACGCAGTTTCTGAATTGAAGGGACTCGTGAAATCGGCTTTGTGACATATCCTGAAATTCTTGAGGCCAAATAAATTTGGCTCACTTTTGGAAGTTGTACTTATGGTTTATATTTATTAACTGTGCAGGTATAAATCAGTTCTGGAGCAAATGTATTGCTCGTAAATGTGAATATCAAATCATGAACTAGCAACAGTTTCGTCAACCACCATTGTCTCTTCAAAATTTCTTGGTTAACTAGCGTTTTAGACTAATGAAAAATGTTCTCAATTTAATTATCGTGTTCGATTCTGAAATGTTCAGTAATTTAACTCATTCGCCTAAATTCTTATTCACACTAAAGGTCTAGCACGCGTTACTTTTGCTTCTGCGAAACGCATAATATAAATACAAGCTACAGAGGCTTAAGTGTATTCAACCTTATTAACTGTTTCGTGTAAATGCTTAATTGTGAGAAAAATTGTGCTTTGGGAATATCATTCTATTGTACAAATGGCTCAGATAAGAAGAACCAAGGTGTGAAATGCAGATAATAAACATCAAAACATATGCAAAACTATGTTTATTTCCCAACTTCCACAATAAGCAGTGGCACAAACTGTCATGCACGTGGTTAAGTAAACTTTTTCTGAAAGTTCGTAACAAAGAACTATTCCGGTGGGAAGCGTGCAGGGAGATTTTTGAGTCAGGTAAACTAGGAAGAAATAACGTGGTACATGCAAGAGAAGATGTATGACGAGGTGAAAAATGCGTGACCATCGCACATAGTGTTACGCAGAAAAATGAATTAGAATCTTTCGTCAGTTGGTGCAGCCAGTTCATGGCTATGATGCACAACGCACACGCTTGGACATCTGAAGTTTACCATCTAATTAGACAAAAAGAATAACGCAGCTTCGTTCGTATGTTTTAGATGACCGCGCTAGGTGCGATGGTCTCATCATTACAGTTGGGTTCATTACCTTCGACGGAGGCAGTCGAGGGTCCATTAGCCAACCAGGGGATGCCGAGGCAGTTGGGAGGACGGTTGTCAACACGATTATTGCAGGCAGTGCTGGAGGACTCGTGGTTCTTACGCTAAACAGAATGAGGGGCAGAGTGAGGGGCACGAAACACTCGTCATTCTTGGTAACTCGCATCGGGATGTTCGCAGGCATGGTAAGTCACCAACTGATCACTCGTGAAAAACTCTGTGAATTGAGCTGAAATCACTCCTTTTGCGTTTGCGTAGTGATTGCGTTTTCTATTTTTTTTGACGGAAAATCGTATTGCTTAGAAATTGGCTTCTGGCTAATTGAATAATCTAGGTACGACCATACTGAATCGAGAGAAGAAATTTAAACTTAAAATATTGATAATATTGTCATTTTTTCCTACAGGATTATCAACATAGTTTTCGTACGAATAGGAGGGGTATATTCTCTTTGTTTTTATGTGATTGGATAACAATCTTACCAGGGTACTAATTTTTATTTACATTATCCAAACAATTGCTTTCATGAGAACAGAATCAGCGTGCTAGAGCTACAAGACTATGTAGAACTTAATATGAGAAACCTTGGAATGGAATATGAACCAATCGATGTCTTACGAAACCATGAAAACAGGCCTTCAGTGCACTTCCCCGTCATTTTAGAGAATTGTCATACCCACAAATGCTTCTTCAAATTTAGCTGTCTATTGAGCAAAAAAGTGTCAACTGAGCATTTATTAGAAGAAATGTATCGGATGACTGTTTTCTCAGCCTTCGAAGGATAAATTATCCAAGGAAAATATGTAGATGAAATAGAAGCTAGGAAACGAAAATAACTCGGCGTAACTACTAACTAGTACGCCTTTGCACATACTTCTATGCTAGTTTTCTACATTACATTTTCTACATTGCGAGCACTGCACGAGAGGCGCTCTGCTTGCTAGTAACAATAAAGAGACTCTTCACTACGCTGATACCTGCGCACTAGATGCAACCCCTCATAGGCACGCCAGCTCTTCACTCTGTCACACTCGACCATTACCTGCTACAAATTTTTCCCGTATTATTATTCTTTCTGGGGCTATGCGTGAACTTAGTGATTTCAGTAACTTCGCCCAGAACTCTAGAAAGCCTTTGCTAGGTTCACTGTTTTTAATTCTGCTATATTTACTAGATTTAGCTAAGTGTTCGAGCAGTGTCGTGGTTTCACTACAAAATATGTTTGAAACAACCAAGAATCAGAGTTCAAACTTTTTCTCGAAAACATGCTTGTAAAAGTTAAATCAATATGGGTAATGGTCACTAGCAATCCCTCTTGCAATACATTGTTCGTGAGTCCAGAAACTCCAAGAAAATTTCATTTGGCCGAGTAATGAGTTCATCATTGTAATTTTTATACTTATTAACTTGGTTGAAAAAAGAGAGACATTTCCGTACGAGAATAAGCCAAATCGATCTATGATTTTGAACCTTTCCCTCTATACTCTTCTGCAAATGATGCGTTAGCGTTTGAACCCTGAACCCATGAGCTGAAACAAAAAAGTGTGTCTGGAGCCACAAGACTGCGACGCCAGACTAGCTGAGAGCAAGCAATCAGCGTTTATTACTGTCCAGGGACCGTATTCTATTTACAGGTGAACGTTTATGCATGGATGAGAGTTCAAAAAAGGTTGAGCTTGAAAAAAAGTAAAAGGCGATTTGAATCGTGTTTTTCAATCATTCTTCTTGATTCTCAACGAAGAAGGTAAACGCGGCTAATTGCAAGCTCTATTTACTTTCAAATTAAAAAATACTAAAAGTTCGTTTTTAAATGCGCAATTGTTTTCTTTGTGAGTTGACGATCCGTTTGATGTTGCAGCGGTGCACGGAGGCGGAGGTTAGTGGGGCCTCGTCGCGGTGCCCTTTTGCATCGACGATGGCCTCATCATGGGCCACAAAAAAGCGTTCTTTGTCCTCACATGGAACATCATTGGCATGATTTGCACTGTGCTCTGGTCCGCCGCTTGTCCTGTCATTTTGTTCGGCTCTCTGAGAGTCACTAAAAACTGCGAGTGCGGGAGGAAGTTTAGAAAACAGGTAAGCTCGTTACGTTATCAATCATTTTAGTTGATCAAAGCTTTTGTATGTAGAGAATTTTTATCCCAACGCTTTTCCTTGCGTCAAGTGTGCAAACGATTATACTACGTAGTCAGAGATAAAGGTTACAAATTTTTGAACAGGAATATTTCTTTCCGCGAACACCATTACTGTACACAGACGAGTAAAGTGACATTTCGGCAGAAAATTGGCTTTGGCTTGGGAATCAGATTGTAATTTGGCGATGGTTATATTTACCATTCTTTAATGTTCATGTGACGCTGGGATGCTAAAAAAGAAAACTCAAGTGAAATATATCACATATAACGAAAGATATAAGAGATTCTTGAATTCTCCGGATGGAATTATTGTAAGTTTTATCACAGACAGCGAAAGAGTGATAGAAAGTCCTATCTATAATGAGGAGTGTCTGCCGAGGGTTAAAAATCTATTTTGCATAATTTAATACCCCTCACTGGGTGTAGAATAGGCCATTGACAATAGGGTTAAGTTAGGTTTGTCATCTTATGCTATGGGGACTGGCGTACCCAAGGGGGAGCACCGTTATGTTACCTCGGCTATAGCTAGGCCTACGGGACTTCTATCTGTCGTGCCCACTTTGCGTCTTTCCATTTTCATGCCTTCTTTACTGATGCTTCTTTTTTTTTTCTTCCTCTTCCTTCTTAAGTTGCTCTCTAAGTGCGCAGGGGATCTTGGGTGGGAATACATCTTGTGCATAGATTCCCCATTCTCCTTAGTCCGAGATTCCTAACCTTTTTTTGCCCCGCACCCCTGAAGAAATTTCATTCGAACCTCGCACTTCTGAAATTCATATTTTGCTCAAGGATAAATTTTGTGAATTCGGAATAATTCAATTATATAAAGCGAGATATAAAGCTACGACAGCACATGTTGTCTGGACTTTCCTCGCACCTCCTGGAATATCGTTTCACAGTTGGGAACCCGTCTTTTAAGGCCAAACTAAATGTCCCCTTCTCTTCCGGTGTGAAATAGTCCGAGTCACTGAAGCGCTGCTATCCTTGCTACTACTACTACTACTACTATAATATTAGCATCGAAAATTTGCGTATTTTAACTTTAGGTAAGTATATTATTAAATATTCACATGTTTATCTGCTCAAAGTGTTCGTTAAGCCCATTGTTTCAACTTATTGTATTTCATCTCATAGAAACGCATGCCACGAAGTGTTTTTGGTTGATAAAGTAGCTAACATCTATTGGACTCATTTTTCGTTCCATTAATTTTGGCTAGAGATAAATAGAACAAAACAAAAAGTAAATCAAACGTAGGTTCTCGGACAACTTTTGCCTTGAACTTTCATTGTGAAAATGTAGACATTGCTTCGTTACTTATTGCAATATTACAATCATGAAGTTGATAGGTTGAATCCAGCACTACCCATTCAGACTTTTTTCACCACCTCTTCATTCGGAGCAACGAAAATCTCTAAATCATACCGTTTTTATCTAGCAACTGAAATAATACGCAGACGAGACAACATTGAAGTGCCCTCCTCCGCAGGAATCACAAACGCTGCACAAAGGATCAAAACGGACATGAAATATAAAAAATCATGGCTTATCACGAGCGCGGTAACAAAGTTGTATCTCAGGTGAGAGTTTTTCTTTTACCAGCGCCAGGATGATTTTTCATTCATTGTATTGAATGTGTGGATCCAATAGAGATTTTTATTTATCAAATTCTTTTGCAATGAATGATTGTTCACTCGTTTTGTTCTGATTGATAAATGTGCTTTAAGGTCGCTTGTTATAGCACCCAAAATTTTAGAACTCTCTGTAACCACGAAAATATAATCTACAACGTTGTAATGACATACCATATTTTTCCAGTACAAATACCTACAAATATTCAGCGAATATGCTTTACCGTTTTCTTCATTTACATGGAATTTCCTTTCCGCTTCATCTTACCCCTCAGAAATGGTAACACGCGGTCGTTATATTTTGTGTCAATATGAAGGTGTCTGCCTTAGGAATGGATGCCATCTACCACGGCGAATAAGCCTATTTATTCACCTCTGGGCCAGAAAGACGAAGCGCTTCGTTCGAGCAAGAGGGATTCAAGTGAGTTTGAAACTAAGCGATTTATTCCTAATTTGGCTAACTGATAATATGAGAAGATTCAAAAGATTAAAATTTTTTGCATAAGCTTTAATACTACTAACTCTTGGCAGTCTTCCGCTAGATTAAATGAAACTCATCATCGAACGCCTTGAGCTAGCTAACATGAGACCTGGATTCAGTGCGTTCAAAATCATTGGACACAACACGCAAACGGATGAAATTTTGAAATCGGAGATGGGCCAAAAGGAGCTCGAGCAGTGAAGTACTTTGGACCGAGGAAGATAACCTCCAACACTCCT
>VOMN01125720.1:0-23688 GCA_014899125.1 Orchestia grillus
ATTGCATCACAAACAAAAAAGTTTTGAAAAACGGGGGACGGTCCTTTAACGAATAATACAAACCAAATTGACAAGTTTTAGTCAATCGTATATTCACCATTGTTTTCAATGACGTTTTTCCATTTGCCAATTAACTTTTTAATGCCATCCGAATAAAATGAAGACTGTTTTGATTCGAAAAAGCTTTGAATGTACTCTTTTACTTGTTTTCAGTAAATTTATACCTTGAAGAGCATTCTGTACAGACTTAAAAAGATGAAAATCAGTCGGGACGAGGTCAGGGGAATATGGTGAATGAGGTCGTACAGTCGAGCCGAGTTGCAGTTTTTTTCTTGCGTCACTTTTACAGCATGTGCTCTTGCGTTGTCATGAGGAAGGATAACGGTTTATCCGTTGACAAGTGCTGGACGTTTGTTTCTCAGATGTTCATCCACACGCTGCAATTGCTCAACATAAAAGTTTGCATTTAGTGTTTGGCTGAGGCCCAAAAACTCATGATGGATAATGCCGCGGCTATCCCACCAAATGCACTAAAGAACTTTTCTTCCAGGGCTCTCAGGTTTTGGGGTGGGTTGTGGAAATTTATCGTTATCAATCCCCTGTTTTTTGCCGTGAATATTGTCATAAGTGACTCATTTTTCATCCCCTGTTATGACATGATCAAGAAAAGGTTCATTTCGCAGCCTGGAAAGATGATTCGTTGCGATAGGAAGACGATCTGCCGTAGGTCTTCCATTTCAAGCTTTATTTTTTATAACTTGACGGCAATGCAAGTGATAAAATTGCTCTGAAAAAATGGAAAGATAATTTTTACTTGAAATTACACTAGTAAACCAAAATATGAGCGTTTTCAAATGAATAAGAAGCACTTCTAATTTACATTAAAAAAAATTGAAATTATTTATGAATCGACCTAACATGTAATGGTTAGCGGTGGAGCGTTGACACTAGTACTGAAATTTGAATCAAATTCAATGGTAGATCTAAGTCCACTGCAATTGCAGCTTATAAAGCGCAAGTAAGCTAATGAATTTTATAATCTATTTTTACAATTCCTCGGGATATAAACAGAAATTTCATAGTAGTACATAAAAAATTTTAGGCCCCGAGTACTACCTAAAATATTTATGAAAAATAAAATTGATAAATATACCGGGTGGTCCATAACTAATTTACAGTTTCACAAATTAAATAGCAAGAAAACTGTCTATGAACGGTGAGGCGTTCAGGATAAATTAGAATGATACTGGAATTGTTGCGGTTTTCGAGCACTCAAACGCGAAGTCGGGGGCTGATCATCTTAGAAGACCTCAATCGAGGCATCATTGCCAATGTTGTACTCTCTGCCACAGCTTTGATGGTTTTCTCTTGGTCTGGTTCCAGTGAATTAGGAAACCATAACTTTTCTGCAGTTTTTTTTAAACTTGTATTCCTAAGAATGTTCGTACCATTCCTTAACACCATAACAACTAAGCCATTATATTAGATTTAGCGAGCCAGTATTTTTGCTCACTGCTAATTAGTGTAGCGCATAATTTTAGGATTTGAAAGCTACTATTTGTGAAAGAAATAGATAATTATTGTCGGCAAAATTGACGCAGCGTTTTAGGTAAGTTTCATACGTCTTTTATCATTTTGGGATACCGTGAAATCTTCAACATTCATAGCTTTTTTTGGTACTAACAATTTTGAGCCATCCTAAATAAGGCAACTTCAGAAGCAACATCGAGAAAAATACGGACAATGGCAGTGTTGCAGATGAAACACAACATGTCACACCTGTATTGCGCACACTCGCATCACGCCAGTGTTGCAGACACAGGCACAAACACAACACATCACTCTGTGTTGTACACAAACGCATTATGCTAGTGTTTCAGACAGAAACACACACCCTTGTATTGCAGACACAAACACACACCTCTGTATTGCAGACACAAACACACACCTCTGTATTGCAGACACCAACACCATCGTGGACAAGCCCCCCCCTCCCCAGGGGGCGCCCCTCGGCTTAGAGCCCCGACAGATCAACTTCGCCGTTGAGCAGTCGCAGGCTCAGGCAAAACGGAGGAGTGAGTTCGAGAGGGAGCTGGTGAGTGCAGTGGGGTGCAGTTCGGTGCAGTATTGCAGAGGGGTGCAGTGTTGCAGTGCGGTGCAGAATACGGTGCTAGCTTACTATTAACTTGAATCTTTCCTTCCTCACTAAAACACGAGCGAAATCTAAAAATGTATTATTTTCTTACGAGCGTTACGGCTTGACAAATGTTTAATCTGATTTTATATGTTTTCTATTGCGTTTTTTTATCCAAAAACTTTCACAACATCATTTGGTCTTATTCGAAGTTTAAAAATAATGATAATGGCAACAATATTAACGAAAATTGTTTTTCATGTCGTTTTAGGATTGAGATCATTGAGCGGCTAAAATTTCGTTTAACGCAAATTCCGCACATTACATAGGCAGGAGTAATTTCAAAAAATAAAAACAGAACACACGACAGCTTAAAAATGTATAATTCATGTCTGCAGTAAATCTTCATCATTTTAAACTTGTACTTGTCCCTATCCATCATGTTTTTATCCCCGTTTTATTTTCAGTTGTCCCGCTGCTAATTGTCCACCGTGTTGAGCAGGTGTTTTCAGTTGTCCCGCTGCTAATTGTCCCCTGTGTTGAGCAGGTGTTTTCAGTTGTCCCGCTGCTAATTGTTCCCTGTGTTGAGCAGGTGTTTTCAGTTGTCCCGCTGCTAATTGTTCCCTGTGTTGAGCAGGTGTTTTCAGTTGTCCCGCTGCTAATTGTTCCCTGTGTTGAGCAGGTGTTTTCAGTTGTCCCGCTGCTAATTGTTCCCTGTGTTGAGCAGGTGTTTTCAGTTGTCCCGCTGCTAATTGTTCCCTGTGTTGAGCAGGTGTTTTCAGTTGTCCCGCTGCTAATTGTTCCCTGTGTTGAGCAGGTGTTTTCAGTTGTCCCGCTGCTAATTGTTCCCTGTGTTGAGCAGGTGTTTTCAGTTGTCCCACTGCTAATTGTCTCCTGTGTTGAGCAGGTGTTTTCAGTTGTCCCGCTGCTAATTGTCCACCGTGTTGAGCAGGTATTTTCAGTTGTCCCGCTGCTAATTGTCCACCATGCTGAGCAGGTATTCAATAACATCGTGGCTGAGAGGGACACCCCTGTGTTCCTACACGCTCGTCTGTTCGACACGGACAAGAACGTTGTCGACAAGGCCGAGATGGCCACACTCACCATCGGCACTTCGCTGAACCTGGTCAAGGAGTAAGTCGAGTTCTGTCTAAACTCAGTCATCACTGAACTGACGCTTGGGCACCTGTGAGATGCATCGTCCCGATGGTTACATAAATTTGATTAATTTAATGGTGAGCTGTAACTGGTACGTTAAAAACGAGGATTACGGCAAATTTTTGTCTTTGATGGGCTTAGTCAGGGTTCCTTCGCCCAGCAGGACGTTAATGTTAACTCGACACGGTCGGGTGCCCAGTCTCTCGTCCTTCACTGTCTCGTGTGTTTTAAAAATGTAACAACATCATACCCATCCATCACTCAATTCCCGTAGGGGTGGATGGATAACTTACACCTTAGTTTACCTGGGTTATGGATCTAAACTATTGTCGCATAAATTTAAATATTGTTATTTCAGGAATAAAATATTTCCCTTAGCTGACGAATGGAAGTCGTGGACGACTACCAACACTATACTGCGGAACATGGAAGACATTAATAAAAGTGTCCCGCCTTAGCTGGAAAACGAGCACTAGGAAATAATTTGTTTCACGCTTGAATTTTTCAAATTGCTGAAACATACGAAATATCAAAGCTGCAATGGTTCAACCTAACCTGTAGCACCAGCTGAGACTCCAAATTTGGCACAAAAAGATCTTTATGGTAAGTCAAAGACTCGCTTGTCGCACCAAGTAGTAGAGTAATGGCCATTCAAAATTGCAAAATATTTCTGAAGTCTTGTAGGAAATGTAACTATGAAAAAACTCAACTGATCTGATAACCAGCCACTCGATCGGGTCTGGACGCAGAAGCAGCATCGCATTACGTCTCCTCGCGCCTACGGAAAGGAAATAAAAAAATTGAACGAAGTATATTTTCATAATCAGCAACGTGACTTGATGCGTGTAATGGGGTAGGAGTTACATAGTGTAATATGAAGCTACGCTAATAATCGGGTAACGTTTACCTCTACCACTAAACCGCAGTTCAAAAACGTGATAGCTTAACAAAGTTCCTTTAATTTAACGCAGCTTTCACTATAACTTTCTGAACGCACAACTTACGTCTTAAACAAGCTCGTTTAGGAAGGTTTGATAATCACATGGTTTTTGTGGCAGGTTTGGATTCAGCAAGGAGGAAGCGGAGTCTGGACTGAGTAAGTTGAGCGTGCAAGACACCAGCATCGCGGACGCTTGCCCGCCGGACCCGGTGTGTCCGGAGACCAAGTACCGGACGGCTGACGGGTCCTGCAACAACGTGCGCAACAAGAAGTGGGGGCAGGCCGCCACGGCCTACCAGCGCATCATCATCCCCGACTACAGCGACGGTGCCGTGCCTCTTAAGATTTAGGGCGTGTGGTGCAGTTGTGGGGTACTGGGTGCAGCTGTGGGGTGCTGGGTGCAGCTGTGGGGTGTTGGGTGCAGCTGTGGGGTGCTGGGTGTTCGTGTTCCCACACGCAGGCGTGATGAAGTGGTTGGGATTTCCCGCTCTGACGGCAGATGAAAACGATTGTGTTGAAATTCGTGAAGTTAATGAAATAGTGATGACTTTTATGCAGGTGTTGTTCAAAAAGGTGTTTTTGAGGCAGGTAGTACATAAATAAGGAATAATTTTGAAGTGGGTAACAAGCCTTTCTTAAAATGAAGGTTTCATCTTGTGAGAGGAACTGCTGTCCCTGAGATGAATTTCGTAGCGCTCTTGTTGACAGTTTGGGAAATACTACAACGGTGGGTAAAATAACAGATACTTAATTGTCAATACGAGTATATATGTAATAAAAATAATTTTGAAAGTACAAAGATATCTCGGAAAACAATTTGTCTGAGATCCACTGGCATCGCTCACAAAAGCACGCGTCAATTGTAACTTTGTGTACTGCAACTGATTGTGCCGCCTTCAGTAACTTTGGCTTTAGAAAACATTCTCACCAAACCTACAGCCTTTCTTAAAAATAGTTTATTCACAACACCTTCCTCTGTTGCGAACATCGATGCCCTGTTTTAGTTGGTTTCAGTGACACTCTCAACTAATTTGTGTCTGTGCTTCTTAAAAATTTTCTATCGGCCAGTATCTCGATATGAGTTTTTAGTTTTGAAGCTAGTTTTGTACGAGTCGTGCTGTCATATCAGTTGCACTGGTTGCACTGGAACAAAATGTTGTGGAGAATGGGTTTTGGTCCCAAGTTTTCGTTGCTTATTGATCCTGTGATAGCTAGGTATTTCAGCCATGCTCAAGAATCACGTATGTTATTGCAAGGTAATTTGTAATGATGATACATTTTTTTAGTTGGCGTCGTAATGATCACAGCGAGAGCTGTTGGTCGGAGCGGTTTCGTCTGGAAAACCACGTCCACCCTCAAACAAACATTCATTTGAGCTGCTAGGTGTCTGTGCCGCTAGGTGTCTGGGCCGCTAGGTGTCTGTGCTGCTAGGTGTCTGGGCCGCTAGGTGTCTGGGCCGCTAGGTGTCTGTGCCGCTAGGTGTCTGTGCCGCTAGGTGTCTGTGCCGCTAGGTGTCTGTGCCGCTAGGTGTCTGTGCCACTAGGTGTCAACGCAACGGCAGAGCAGTGTTTTCGGCGGTTGTCAGTTGTTTTGCAAGCCGATGTTCTATATAAGCAACCGCATCATTATTCATTTAACCTTTATTTGACCTCCAACATGTGCATATAGATAATGAAAAAATCAACGCTGCATTCCTGTTCATTATGAGAAGCCTTAGTTTACAAGTAATCGCTATTGACATAAATACTTTGATGTTTGTAGGAGTGAACGCCCCTCGTCTCGGCCAGACGGGATCGCCTCTCCCGTCTCCCAGAGCTCTGAGTCAGCGCCTGTTGGTCACGAGGGACGACCTCTACAAAGAGTTCACCCTCCTCATCATGCAATGGGGGCAGTTCCTCGACCACGACATCACCCACACACCCATCAGCAAAGGTGGCCAGCGCTTCCTATTTCTTCCCCACGCGTTCATGATTTTGTATTTCGACATGTTATAGATTTTATTTGATAAAACAGTCAAAATTTCTTTACAACGAGTTGTGAAATATTTTATTTTTACTTAGACTTAACAGTATTGTCATATAGTTTGGTATGGTGTGGAGATGCGTAGCAGTCAAGAAACAGTGTTGGAATGATACTTATATGAAACACATATTTTCAGCTGTGGCACATTTGAATTATATACTAAATTTGAGTGGAGAACGCCTTAATCCACGATACCGCGAATACACACGTAAACGTACAAGTGAATGATGATAACGCACGACGGTAAGAAATATAAATTCACCAATTCAAGTACTCCATTTTGGCAGGTGAAAATTTCGCAGACATCGTGTGCTGTTCTCGAGGGGTCCACCGACCTCCTCAAGAGCTCCACCCCGAGTGCATGCCCATCAGCATCCCCAAGGACGACCCTTTCTACTCCAACTTCGGTCAGGAGTGCATGGAGTTCACCCGCTCCATGGCCGCCATCAGGACAGAGTGTAACTTCGGTCCCAGGGAGCAGATGAACCAAATCACCGCCTATATCGACTCCAGGTCTGGACGCCCAACTGCTTAGTCTTTTTTCTATTTGTCATACAGAGCAAAGACGTGAAAAACAAACGATGACTCTGTCATTTCCAACAAGGAACGCAGTTGGTTAGCTTTGAAGTTTGTTTTATCCAAAAATTAACACGTAGAATTATTGTGTTTGCATATTATGCTGACTACAGAAATATTTCAACACTCCATGCTCGAACCCCGTTTAAAAGATTATGGGTCTCTATATCATTTTTCTCTCGGTCATCGAATGTTTCGAGGCTCAAACAAATGGTCGAGGACCATTTTTTGTACAGGTTTAACATTATGGCCCGCCAGTGGCATGGTACAAATAAACTGAGAAGCCGCTTGTGATCAAATCGTATCGAAGAATAACAGGTGGCCATTAGAATAAAGAGCTTACTGAAACCGATGCCTACACCTACTGAATGTATATTGTAGGGATAATCTTTCTTACGCGTAATACATGGCTTGCTCATCACTTGTCAGGAATTATACCATGACCTCGTCGTGGTCTCGGCTGATCTAAGCCAGCGGACACCTCACCGCGAGGCCTCCACAATTCCACAAAGTCTTCGTTTTACTTCCTCACCACAGTACCATTTCGTTTTAAAAACAATTGCGAGCTCAGAATCATCGTGACTTAAATTTAGCTTTTCTTGCTCTTTTTCCTTATTCTGCTCTTTTATTGGTCGATAAGATGCTTTCCTTACATGAGTAATATTCATTTTTGGCTGCCTGTGTTTTGACTCACCGTTTAAGTTTAGCTAAAAGACTCAAGCAGCCCCGTCTAGTAAAGGAGTGTTCGCTGGTGATGCCGTTTACACGCTATGCCGCCGAACGAATTGTACATTCAAAATTTTACCTATTCCTAATCTACTACCACGAGTAATTCTAGGCTGTGTCCGGCGATTCCCCCAATTTTTCAAACTCTCCATGACTTGTATTGGGTTATTCTAGGACGGTAGTGGACGTCCAACTGATTTCGTTCATTTTTTAACGCGGAAATAAAACTATAAGTATTTTCTCAGCATCTGTCACTAGAAGTTCTTCGTTTCTCCCTTGAATGAATTGATTATAAGCACAACTGTAAATCTTTTCCTTCCACTCAGTTTTACGACCTATTTGGAGTGTGCGATTCGTGGATGACTGCTTTATTGGGTTTGCTTGTCTTGTATCGAGTGGTTCAGTATATATTTTCTCATTTCTCGTTGGTGAAATTATCAGTATTAAATATTGGCGTCACTATTTTGGAGGTGTTCGATCGAGCTGAGGCAACAATCATGGTTGTACAATAACAGTTGAAAAATATCACTATCTAGATTTTCAACTTTCAAAATTTCTCTGGAACTTGAATTTTTTTCGTGGGGCTTAGAAAAAACTATTGATTATTAAAACAATAGCTTAAAATTATTTAAAATGTACCTTGAAACGAAACAAGTAAGCCTCTTCGGTCGCTGCCAAGCTCACGTCTTTTTTCGAGCTCGAAATATTTTCGCATTTCCGTTGGATGCGTTTCCTCGAGTCACTTTTTTGATTTTCAGATGTGGTGTCGAGTAAGAGAATGTGTAGCGCAAGCAGAGCTCTCAGTAGCTTTGATGTCACGGTAAATGGTTCGGTAAATGGCTCCGATTTTAAGCAGAAAAGACCGAGATACCACTTTTATGAAGAAAAACAAGCTTCATATAGTTTTAATATCAGAGGAGCAATAAAAAAAAATGTTTGCCCTACTCTGATAATCTAGCAAGAATAGATCGGTTGCAAATCAGTACACATTCGCTATTATCTTATCCCCGTCTGATGATGACATGGGATGTGACAGCAACGTGTACGGCTCGAGTCAGCGGGTGATGACCAACCTGAGGGAGGGTCGAGAGGGTCGCCTGAGGGTCACCCAGCAGGACGAGAGGGAGCTGCTACCTGAGGACGAGAGGGCGCTCGGCTGCAGGGCTAGACGGCCGCTCTGTTTCAGCGCAGGTTAGTCACCTGACTTCGTTATACTTGAACTGATTCATCGCCAAAGGTATTCTTGGAAGTTAAACACAGAATTCTTATCATCATAACTTTTCTTAATTTGAGTTTATTGTTATCTGAAAAACTTATTGTTAGCCCATTAACGAATTACCCGAGAAAACCGGCGGTGCATTCACACGGTCTGTGTACCCAACAGCGACCGTGTGAATGCAACAACCACGGCTGCGAGATATCTCGGGATAGTTCTTAAAGTGTTAAATTATTTTAAGGATCTGAATTATTGCATACTAATGAATGTGACACGCCAAAAATGGCGGAACAAATGATATTAAATACTTAAGATCCCCCCTTATTTATGGTAACTCTGTCATAAAACAATGTTATTTTCAGTATCACTGATACAGAGCCTTATCTGATGGTCTTGCTTTTAGTTTAGGAATGCGGACCCGGGAATTTTTTTCTATCTAAATCTTGGAGAGCATGATACGAAAACGGACCGACGGCCGGGCGGACAGAGGGACAAGTCAACCAACTAACCAGGCAACGCTGAGCTATTATTATCGTTATTAAAATATAACTAAGTGTATAAAATTCTTCACAAATTTAATGTGTTCAATGAGATTCCCATTGTAATAACATACGAGAAATTACGCACAAAAAATATATGTTCATTTATTTACATCTTTGAGGTGACACTTGACGTTTTATTTTATAAGAGGATGATGGCAAAGACTCACAAACACAATACTCGAACTCGGTGTTTGGGATAATTTCTCGCCATAGGCTTGATTTTTATCTTACTATTGAGTTCTAACTGACCATTGTTAACGAGGTAAACGTACCTGAATTTGTGACACATATCTCTAGGTGAGGAATAGAGCTGTTACGTTTTCTTCCACGCTATTCCTTCCTACATGCCATAATTTGTCAGTGCTCTGCCAAATTTGCCCTCTACCTTTTCTGCTGCTGAGCTCATGCTATGTCGTAGCACAGTGAGCAGGCGAGACTGTGTCATTTGACTTGCAGGCGACGTGCGCGTAAACGAGCAGCCTGACCTGGTGGTGCTGCACACGGTGTGGATGAGGCAGCACAACAAAGTGGTGGGCGAGCTCGCCCGCCTCAACCCCGGCTGGAACGACGAGGTCCTCTTTCAGGAGGGCAGGCGCATCGTCAACGCGCAGATGCAGCACATCACCTACAACGAGTACCTGCCCATTGTGCTCGGTTGGTGCTCGCTATTAAGGTGTTCCTTGGGGGCGTGGGCTTACTCGAGCACTTGTGCAGCTGTTCCTTGCGGGCGTGTGCTTACTTGAGCACTTGTGCAGCTGTTCCTTGTGGGCGTGTGCTTACTTGAGCACTTGTGCAGTGTGCCCTGTCAATTGGAAAGACGAATGACGAGATCTACGAGTGACTCCCGAATGCTGACTTCATCGAATGAATTGTTAGTTGTTCTTCTTGAATCGTGACTACATTCAGTATCCACAGACGTGAACGAATGTAGCAACTCGGTCTGTCCTTCTCACGATCAGAAAGAATTCATTTTAGAGAAATTTGATACTCAACTTCGGCGTCGAGGGAAGATGCAAATTTTTGCCCTTTACTATCCGTATGGATTTGGAAATCCACTTTCATAAAGTGTTGCTAGTTTTTCGTAACTAGCTAAATGCAGCCTTATTGTACAAATACATAAGGCTGCAACTACTCTTTCGGACAAAGCGAAATGCAATTTTATCATCAAAACAAGTCAGTACAGGGTTGACCGATGAAATAGCCTCAAACTTAACAATTTTTTCCCTCATTAGAAGGTAAATTACTTAATTAATAGAGATTTCATGAGTGCTTCGACATCGGCACTGGCAATGTCACAAGGGAAGAAGGAGACCTTCACTCAAAAATTAGTCACTGTACTTTCGTATCCCAAACTAAAGTTCATAACACGCGCATTCATTGTCGCGTCTAACTGCAGTTGCGTAGCATGTTAAGTGCCCTGCACTAATGGCTGCCATGCCCACTGCAGGGAAGGAGTTCATGGTGAGCTTTGGGCTGGTGCCTCTGTCCAGCGGCCTGGCCAACACCTACAACGAGGAGGTGGACCCGTCCATCAACAACGCCTTCGCCGCCGCCGCCTTCAGATACGGCCACACCCTCGTCACCAGCAATCTGCAGTGAGTCCACGTTATATCGAAAGGTTTGAGAAACATTTCATGACTTTTTGGGCTGACTCGTTCATGCCTTTCGAGCCACTATGTGTGATTTCATGTAGAATTGGTCTCGGCGAGCCCTGTGCCTCATTGAATGCAATGGGCTTACTTCATACCGAGGCTTCATTGCGTCCCTGCTAGTGGCGTTTAATTCTTAAGCCTCCATGCGTGCGTTCGACTAATGCAAAAAAAGGCAGCGCTAGACATTCCTGAGTGATTCGATTTGTAAGCCATTAGGCTTTGTTTTATGCCTTGAGGGCTAAGACGCATCACAAGGCCACTATGTACAGCATTTTTGCCCCCTGGGTCCCCCACACTTCATTAGAAGCGCCACTCGGTGTGAGCTAGAAAATAACTCTACGAGCGCGCATCCGAAGTGGAATTCTTCATCAAAGTTCATTCTTATTTTGCTCTACTCAATGTAGCACACAGCTAGCAGATCATGGCTTTTTGAGATGCACGGCCAGAGAAATGATGCACCCTTTCTGAGACGCACGAAAATGACAAGCACAGTGTCTTACATGTATGTAGAACACAGAAGCTAACACTGAAGTTTTATTGTTGATTTGCAGGGGATACTCTAAGTTCGGCAACGTCGACCGCGACATGAAACTCAGTTCGTCTCAGTTCGCCCCCTTCTTCCTGTACGATAAAGGCAACCTGGACTCGATGCTGCGAGGGCTCACCATCCAGGCTAGTCAGAAGTTCGACAACGTCTTCACTGAGGAGGCGAGTACTGGGGCTGTGTTTCCAGTTCTTTCTTGTTATAAAGGGTGATCTTGGTGTGAGAATATGTTCCATCCCCAGTTTGCATTTTCTTTTTTTTAGAGATGAAATATCAATTTCAAATCACTAGCGTTCGCTGGACTATTACAGTCTGTACAGTTGATGCAGAATCGTACTGAAGTCTCCATCAAATTTACGTTAACAACTAAGAATCACTCTCCCTACGTGGAGCCTTTCTTCCGCCCGACTATCGCCCTCTACAATAACAGTTCTTAACTTGTCGCCGTACTCTCCTGTACGTCATGGCATACGCTCCCGCTACTTGTGTGTTACGCTACGCTGAATAATTCTTTTATCTTCCAAAATCGTTGAGATTTCTTACGAGTACATTTTCGTATTTAGTATCTTCTCAAAGGTTTTTACCCACAGAAAAAACTCTGAGTAAGTTTCTGATGGAAATAAGTTCACAAGCTAATATCAATTTTCAATTATGGATCATGTGCTTCTAAAAAGTTCAGCTATTTTATACGTATGTTTAAAAAACACAGAGAATATACTTTGTACCTCTTGCCTGAATGATCAAGGAGTGAAGTTTGTTTATTATTCGAACGACATCATATCTCTGACATTAACACATAAAACTTTTTTTATTTCTTGTAAGTTTCTAGCGCGTAAACTTTTGTTTTTCTTGCATCTTCAAAATAACTCTGTACTTTTTCCGCAAGAACTGTAAAACACACAGTCAACTGACGCTAAAGAATCGCACATGAGCTCATGATTCAAGCGTGTTGGTGCAGGTCACCAACCGCTTGTTCGCCCAGAACGGCTCATTCGGCATGGACCTCGTAGCGCTGAACATCCAGCGGGGGCGCGACCACGGCCTCCCGCCCTACAATCGCTGGCGGCAAATCTGCCATCTGCCGACCGCCTCCTCCTTCCAGGACTTCGCTGATGTCATGTCGCCGGAGGTGCTCTGGCTCCTTAAGGATAAGCATCTCTAATCACTCCTTAGAGATGCTTATGTTAGGGGGAATTATTAAGAGGGGAATGTGAAGAGGGGAAAACGGGCTCAAGCCTTCACGAGAGAATGGCTGCTTCTCTAGGATTGTCAATTTGTGAGGCAAAATATACTGCTTGATTGCGTGCCATCCCTGAAGAATGTTATATTTGCGCCATTAACTATTGTTGAGTTGTTACCCATTACTGAATGCTAAGTATTCAAGCACAAACGGACAGAAGAAATGGGCATTCCTTAGGCATTGACTGTCATGATATATTAACTAGTGATGTATAGGTATTAATTGTAGTTTAGGTAATACTGCATTGGAGGTACAGACAAAAGCCGCAATGATTAATTGAACCGCAATAAATAAAAAGTTCGTGGGCAGCCATTTGATGGATTCATGCTTATAACGTGTGGTTTAGTTGCACTTTGATCGTAGTATCTTGCAAAATTACCCTAAAAGAACCCAGCCGAAGTCTTGAAAATATGGAAGGATTTGCTTCCCAAGGTAAATTATTTCTAATTGTTCTACGCCTGTTGTTCAAGTTTTTCTTTAAGGGGATCAGTGAGAAACATACAATTATAATTTTGTCTAGAAAAAGTTGTCTATATTGTTCACCTAATCTAAAGTAATTTTAAAAATTATTTACATACGATTAGATTCGTCTTCCCCGGAAAAAAAAAAGTTTATTAAATTGACGAACTGACTAATTTTTAAACTCTCACGTGTTTCAATTGTGTGTCATTCAACCAGCCTTGCGAAAGCCAAGTATTTGAAAAGGGTCTCCCGTTGAAGAGGCCGATGAAAGAATTAATCATGATGTTCAAAATATTTTTCAGGATGCAGAGAGACTGTCGACCCTCTACGAACACGTGGACGACGTCGACCTTTTCATCGGAGGGCTGTTGGAGAAGCCTAAAGCAGGGTCCCTCCTCGGCCACACCTTCCTGTGCATCGTGGGAGACCAGTTCGCCAGGCTCAGGGTTAGTGAGCACACGTTTTTTACGCTTTACTGGGGCTATGTGGCGCCATGCGAGTGGTGTACCCGCGTCCTGAAGAGGTCCACGATTTGTTTCCACGCCGATTTTTATGTAATCAGAGTGCTTCCTTTGGGGAATGATGATAAAACTTTACATTGCTCACCGTATTCTTGCGCCTTGCTGATAAATATAAGATATTTGAAACCCCGTGTTTTGCATACATGTCAACTTGATTGAAATTAAGTTTCTATCCTTTGCTTTGGAACCGCGAGCTTGTTGGAATACGAGAGCCTTTCGTATGTGTAAGACAACTCGGTCAATTAACAATTAAATTTGACTTTGCATATTTATTTTAGTAATTCATCAAAGATTCTTTAATGCCATTCATCACATCTGCGGCTACCGTCGGTGAAGATTCACTGCACTTAGCGATCGTTAACAATGTATACTTTTTTATCAGTCAATTCTTTGATTCTGGACTCTTGTAGTCGTTTCGAGTGATGCTACCATTCAAGCGTCATCAAATTATGTAGATTCTATTGCTTATTTTGGCATCTTAAATTATCTTCCGCAAGTTGAAGTCCCTGTTTTAATGTTGATATCAATAAAGTGATCGTTTTCAGAAATTATTTGAACGCTGTGTAAATTGGGAGATATTTGCAATGGAACATTTTATTTTTAATCTTATTTTTTTAGGTTGTAATAATTGTGTAAAATGTTCAGTTGTTAATTATGGATTATTATGAATTGTTATGAATTGGAGTAAAATTTTATGAAAGTACAAAATTGGAAGCTAGTGGCTTATGAGGTTCGTGTGAACGTTTGCTGGTGCGGGCGTTTTGACCCAAGTGCGTCAATGAAGCAACATGTCTTCCTGACTTCAGCTCAACATGTTTTGTTTATCTTCTTCAGCTGGGAGACAGATTCTTCTACGAAAACGGAGGCCTTGCATCGTCTTTCTCCGAGGCACAACTTGACCAGATCCGCAAAACGAGCTTAGCTCGGATCATCTGCGACAATTCCGACGACATCCAATCGATCCAGCCTCTTGCTTTCGTCCAGGCCAATTTGCCGTGAGTTGCGGGTGTTGCAAGGAGTTCAAAAATCCAACTATTTCCAAGTATAACTATAAAAGCGTGGACCAGAGCAACTAGACTTTCCACATTTTCGAGTAAATCTTATCTGAAGTCAATCAAAATCAAAGGCCATGTGAAGCCGGTGAAATTCAGTGATTATATGTAAAGCAACATACTGTCGGGACAGCAACATGATTTTTGCTCGAGACATCATTGAGTGTAGTTGAATAGCAGTCGACTGGTTAACAGCACGTAGCGGCAATTAATGTAGCAGCACGTAGCGGCAGTCAATGTGTTGGCACCATTGCCCATAGTTGACGGTCATCTTTTGACTGCAATGACTGTGAAACGTAGTTATGGAGCAGGAAGTAAGTGAAGATTCCAGTCGTTTTAGATGTAGCCTTGTGTGTGCGGGATTGAGGTGGAGAGTTGATGCTTCCAATGGATGTGTCGGTCTGGTGCTGCAGTGTAAATGAACCCTTGAGAAGTCCCAGCATACAATCCAACTATCAGAATGGGCGAGGACGCGGTCCCGCCTCTTGTTATTCTGTCCGGAAAGTTTTGACTCTTTGAATGACGACTTGAACAGAATTTTTTGTGTAGCAGACGAGTGATCATTGTACAATTATTGCCAAAAATGTACCCTCGGTGCGTTTTTCTGAAAAGAGATAAATACTAGAATGCTCAAAAACATTCTAAATAAAAATATAACTAAAACAGCGATGAAGCCTCCCAATACAGAANGGCTGTGAGGCCATCACGTTCACCACTGCACCATGGAGCTGTAATAGATTATTATTTAAGTAAATATACTGAGCGCCAATGTTTTCGATATCTTTGGGACTTCCAGATATTAATTTTCTTAGCCTGGAGAAGAAGCTTTAGGAAAGCATAGAAAAATTGTTTTCACTACGCGTTCGACGCTCGCACTCTGAGAGGACGTCGTTTTTCCCACGCCCCTCTCCTGGTGTGGCGGCTCTCTCGCGTGTGCAAATGAAAATGGAGAAAATGGAAAATTTTTAGTGCAAGGTATAAACTCACTTCTGACTTAATACAGACTCGAACAACCAACATTCAACGTCCCAAAGAAACATCTGTGAGAAACTAGGAGCGATAATTTTATTTCTTCCACAGGAACAACCGCGCGTCTTGCAGCGACGAGACTCTCATCCCCAGGATGAGTCTGGACCCCTGGCGCAACGAGCCCGTGTGGGTGTGAGGCTGGACTGTCCCTGCCACTCCTCCTAGTACAGCTCGGACCAGGAGCAACATGGTTCTAGCTAGCTGACTGGTAAAAATTTCCATATTCTAATGTTTTGTTTGATAGAGGAACTCCTTCACGAGCGTAGCACCTGCATGGAGAATGTCGTGTTTCATTGTTTATTTTTTTTCTTAACGCATTAATTCAATTTCGGCCGCTCTGAGAGCAGGATAGTATGGCGACATAGGGTTTAGTTTGGGCCGTACAACTGGTACCGCGTTAATTAAGGCAAACAAAACACGTCTGCTGACCCTAAACTCGAGTGCAATCGAGAGAACAGATGGTATACGTGATTTGCCTTACCCTGAGCATGTCTGACCATGACCTGAACCATTCAGCACGGAGTATTTCAGCATCATAGGCTTAGAATCGCCGACTCATGACAATTTTTAATTTGTATCTACTCTGAGTTAAATATTACTCTGATATAAATTTATACACATAACCATAGTAAAATATCCTACACAAATTTCTTTCATTCCCTTAAACTGTTGGTGGCACAACAAATGTACCGGATGAAAGTTTTCACTCGTGTACGGATTATTCGTTAAAGGATTTATAAAATCCACACTCGCCATTATTCCTGTAATTGTACATTTATGTAATACTATAATCCCAAAATTATAATAACTGAGGACTTTTATCACTATTGTACCTTGAACGTGTCAACTCATATTGCTTCGGAATGAAGAAAAGGAAACCACTGAGAAGCAATGGACTGTCCTTGGTAATCAAGAAATTGAGTTAATCCTACCTGGTCATCCAGAACTACCATGCGAAAGCACACGCCCGAGATGGAGCTGAAAATGTACATCGGCTATCGATTCTTACGCGAGGCATTACCTGCTGCACCTCGCTGCCTCATTTTGAGGACCGCGAGGTAAAGAAGCTCCAGTACAACGGGATGGAGTGGAGGCAGCAAGTGGTGCAGGGCAAGCTTGCGGTGGTGCGCATACCCACGCAGAGGCAAGGGTTTGAATAAAGCCATGAAGTCTAGGAGAAGAAGCGACTTCGAGTAAGAAACTCAGTCCAATTCAAATAAGTTTATTCAGAGTATCTTCGCTCCATATAAAACAACATTGATTGGAACAAAAATAAGGCAAGTCGAGTGCTTTGCTGCTAACACCATTCATGTGAGCCATCACCTAAACGGTGAGGCGCGATTTGGAACATAATATCATACCGATGGGAGAGACGGGAACGAGCACGACCTTCATGCAATGCGAGTGCACATATCAGCGTTCCAATGGTCACAAACAACTGACGAAGTGATATGAACATGGTCAACTTACGCAGAGTTGCTACTCCAAACTTCTTTAACACAAAAAAAATTCCAGAACTCTGTTCGTTGAGCAAACGTATGTGAAGAATCGTGTTTGGAGGCAACGGCATGTGCGGCACACACGACAGTAATCAAAACTAAGTTTTCGTAGTGGTAACAGACGAAACTAATGAATTGAATTCAGAAACAAAAATTTAGAGAAAAGGAAATCCGTCTGCGTCATTTCGGATACACAAATCCGCTGGCTAAAAAACACGGGCAAAGAGGAGGAGGGGGGTAAGTACACAAGTGGAAACTCCCAATTCTTGTTGGAAGTGAAAAAAAAGGGCGTCACCGCTTTCTTTGACGATTGTGCAAAAACAAGTAATTACTGACGGCTGGCTTTTACCCGTGCCATCTATTAATCAAAATTGATCACTCCGTTCCCATCTTACATAACGGGGTGAAAAACAATCCCGAAAAAAATAATATTTGCTGATGAGCAGAATAGTGAACAGTACAAACTTCAAGTCTCAACCGAAATACAAAAGGATGCAGAAACTCTAGGGTATTTTGCAGCACTTCAACGTCCCTAAGTAGGCAGAGCAGCGGCCAGGTGTGCGGCGCACTCCTTCACTTTAGGAGCACTGGATGCAGAGAGGGAGTCGAGCAGGGGCCTCAGGTCGAGGGAGACCGCGAACTGAGAGCACTCGGGGCTGCCTTTCCTGAGCACCGTGCCCACGCCGACCAGAGCGCGGTACTGCGCCTCTGGGTCGTGGCAGGTGAGCAGCAGCGTGCACAGCCCACTCAGCACCTGGCACAGCTCTGAGAGATCTGTACGAGGGGAGGCAGAGTCACCGTCGCGTCAACTCAACGTTGCTACAACGAATGCTGGATCGAGCAAATGCAGGGTGACACAACTGGTCTAAAGTTCTTAACATAATTCAGATGTTAAGATATCTGCATAAGTAAAACATAGTGCACTTCAAAGGATATGTGGTTGATTTTATACAAGATACTAATTATGCAATTATGGCCAGTTTTTTACACCTATGTATGTTTCATCAATAAATTAGTTCTCACAATGGAGGCGGTCCGAACGAACACACTCTATTGCACCCATCAGCTTCTGATGAAGGTCGGGGCGACTAGCAGGCCCGTCATGCACCACAACTACAACAGCAGCTACCAGCACGGGCACCCGCCAACCTCTTTATGCTTAGATTGGCCCATGGTGAGCCCGCGCTGTCACATGAAGTTTCATTTGCTCAACTCTCACATTTCGATGAAACAGGACCTGTCACTGATTCAGCCCAATTCACACATGAACGATCATAAGATTTAGGTGATCCAACTGTACCTTTCAAAGATGATGCACAACAAAAAGTTATCGAAGCGTGTGATGTGTGTACTGGCAATTGCTGCTCTATAAAGAGAATAGCCGTGTGAGGTACGTGTAGTCATTACAGACGGATGAGCAATTCAGCACTACTTAGTACATACGCGATGGGAACCCCTGTCTTACGTCAGTGAATTTTGCGAATTAACAAAAGTTATAACGATATATATATATCGATTAGAGGACAATGCAACGTAGCTTTACTCAAATATACGAACAAATTTCTCCCTAAATCCTTACAAATGAGCGATGACTCTCCTGATGAGAAGGCTATGTCAAATATTTTTCTTTCAAACAAAACTCCTACAAATGTTAGCCAAGCTGAATCGTTGCATCAACTGTTATTTCTCTAAAAATGAACCGTTATTTCTCTAAAAAATAATTCTCAATTGGCGTACAGTTGCTCAGACCTAAGAAGTATAACTTCCCTATTGTTCTGACAGCTGCACAAGACTGAGCCGAGAGCACATTTGTGAACTCACCGTTGGTTTTCTTGGTGAGGATGACGGCAAAGTTGAGGAGCAGCGTGGCAGCAGCGATCTCGAGGTTCTTGTTAGGGAACGGCGCCAGCTCGGTGACTGCAGACACGGTTGCGTCAGCGACTACTCCCAGCTGCTGGCTGCCTGCCTCGTGGGCGGCCAGGTTCGCCAAGCATCTGCAGACACAACCGTCGTCAGGAGCTCACCGTGCTCACAGCAGTGCGAGATCGTGCTGGCAACTACCCCTCCCTCAACGCATTCGCTGCCACCATGAAAGTTGGTTGTGTGGTTTTATGTCATCATAATTGGTTTTATAACCAAGAATTTATAATGTATCTTTTCTTAACGCAGTGGTGCTATAAAGTGAAAACCCTCGTAGCCCATACATAACCAACGAAGACGTACATGCGAGTCGGTGGCAAGAGCAAATGATAAGAATTAAACTTGACCTAATAGCAGCTGAGGTGAAAGTAGTAAAATACAACTCGAGTCCATGTGATGTGTGTCACTTGACCGTGAACGTGTGAACCCTATCGCGCTGACTGGGATAATATGTCGCAATGAGTTTCACTGCTTGTTTAGTCCAGGAGCCGAGTGGGACAACGTGTCTGTTCCATGAAGTACTAGCGAGACAATATATCCTAGAATTGAATAACGTTATGGCAAGATAACATCAGATTGATAAAATATACATGACGTAATAATAAATGCACAACAGTAAAACTAATCAAATATCTCAACTGTTGCTAAAAATTATCAACAAAGGTGTAACTTCGACCACGACGTACGCCAGTCTGGCACGCCGGTGATCATCCCAATTAGACCATATACAATGCCTCGACATGAATATTGGGACAACTCTAAATTTTATGTATTATGAAAATTTTGTGGTCTGGTTTGGGGTAAATAGTATAAGTAGTTCAGGTAATACATATTTACCAGAATATTTACATAGACCAGAACAAAATTTGTTGAAAACCAAAACAATGAAGCAAAAAATGTACAGACCAAAAGTGATCATATGTTAAATCATTGTTATTTTATTCCACAATTTAAATATCGTGATAAAAAACTTCTTATTAGGCTTCCAGAACCTCTCAGAAGCACATGAAATATAAACAAACTACGGTCAGTACAATCATTACCTCTCCAGGTTTTGTTGAAGATGGATGCCTGGTGAATTTCAATGCCGAAAGTCACAGAAATACCCGAAGCTATTCGAAAGCAAATAGCTGGACTTCGCGATCAGGGATTAATCTAGAGGTCAATTGCTGAACGTGTTATGGTTCCATACTCAACAGTTGGACAATAGTTCGGAAGCATCGGGAGACTGGGGCAATTTCCAATCTGCCACGAGTCGGAGCTCCTTGCAAGATCACAGGCCGCTCGCAACGTTATATGCTGATTAAGATGACGAATTAGCCCATGACAACCCGTACATACCTACATAACGGAGTAGAGTTATACGTTCACGTACGTCGTAAAACGGTTAATAGAGAATTGCATCGAATTGGTCTACATGCCTTCACAACACGTAGAACTCTTTTTACGGCAAAATATCTAAAAAAAAATTGATTGCAAAAAGACCATCTTGACAGAGGAATTGAGTTTTGGGAACAGGTTGTATGGTCTGATGAAAGCAAAATTGAACTTTTCGGGCGGAACGACGGTCATCATACTGGGAACAAAACAGAGACCGCCTATGGTCCCAAGGACACCGTCCCTTCCGTCCAGCATGGAGAAGGCAGCATCATGGTGGGGTCTGTTCTACTGACCATGGCGTAAAACTCCACATCATTGATAGATAAATGGATAGTTCCATGTACAGATAGATACTGGAGCAGAAGCTGTTTTCCAGCTCAAATCAATTCTACGGCAGCGCAAGGGGATCTCTCTGCAAGATAATAACCGCGAATATACAGCGAAATTAACAAAAATATGGTTGACAAATAAAGAAATATGTGTCTTTCCGTGGCATAGCAAATTGCCTGGCTTAATCACACTGAAATTTAAGGGCGAATATTCAAAACTACTGCGCTCAGAAGGCGTCCCGAGAACCTTGCTCATTTAAGAATCGTCTGCACGCAAGAATGGAACAAGGTAGCACGAACAGAGGGTCAGAAAATTAATTTCCAGTTACAACATTCGGCTCCACGCTGTTATTGCAAATAAATGTCACGCCACTAAATATTAAAGACTTGTTTCGAGTTCTGGTCAAATACATTTGTTCCATACAGTTTTTTTTATGTATTTGATTTTCAGGTTGACAATAAATTTTATTCCGTAATGTTTAAACATTCTTGTTGATACTGGGTGACCCATAAGTAAGGTACATTTTTAAAACTATTACAGTTATAAGACTGAAAATGGTAATGAGATTTGGTTAATTCAAAATGAAAGAAGAAATTTCAAATTTTTCCATCAGTATTTATTCTACCCACAATCACAATATACTCCTCTTAAAATTATCCTTGATGGATAAACCACAATATCTTCCTCGGTTTGGTGACATACCGAGGAATATATGAGGTTCATTGTGTATATATTGTGGACCTAAATGCTCTTTATTTCTTTCTCTAGGGATTTTTACAGGAAAAAGCGTACATTGAAATGCCTGATACTTTACACCAATTGAAACGAAAAATCATTCAGGAGATCAACATTTTAAAAAGATATTGTATTCTATAGTTAAACGCGTTTCATGTTCTATACATAAATACATATTAAACTTTGAAATTTCTTCTTTCATTCTAAATTAACCAAATCTCTATACTATTTTTAGTTTTATAGCTATAATAATTTTAAAAAAAGTACCTTACTTATGTGCCACTCTGTACATGTTCTCTGAGCAACCAGTACTCGTTACCTCAAACCCGAGCTCGAAATTTTCAAAATACATCAAAAATAGAGCTCTACAAATATGTAAATGTATTGCATGGTCAATAATATTAATAACATAATTCTAAATCCTTTTGCGTTTGTGAGTTCATGACATCTTACGCAAGTGAATAGTATTAACGAAAAAAAATATTTCTGTGCGAATTAACCATTTCCGGTTGACTCAAACTACCGTTTTATAGGTAAAAATGAATCCTCAAAATGGAAACAAACACTCGTATACGACAAAGAAAACCTGTAACTTTAAATTTTGAATTAGGCATTAGATGGCGAGACCAAGCATTAGCCGTCACAGAACCATTCATGCACCAGAACTGTCATAAGAGAATTTTTATCTGACAAATTTAGCTTTGATGGCATGCAGACGCTCTATTCGAGGCCAGTGAGCCTAGCTTTCAGAGTCCTCATAAAGTGAGTCACATCGGAGGCACGGGACAATCAACACGACCATGGCAGAATGAAATCAGTGACAACCTAGCAAGAGTCCTGCAAATTTTCCATCTCTTTGACGTACTTTCTTAAAATGTCTCCCCCATACCACAGCTACAGAGACAAAAAGTTATGTAAATGAAAATGACGCACACGTGAAAACAAAAAATGAATTTGAGTGATCTCAAACTTTGGAGTATTATTCGATCACCTGCTCATCTTCCAGTGTACCATCGAGACGTTCAAATGAGTGTCAAGTTCAATTGCAATCAGATTTGAATCTTCTTCAAAAAAATAGAAACTGACCTCATCCGAGGTGAAGCGCATGGAGGCACCTCACGTGAGCTCAGAAGTATCGTATCATGATCACGAGGCGAGGCTGTCACTGAAGTTACAATAACTTCAAAGTTCGCCAGAGTCCATCATAAAAATACACCTTGATCAGAACAAATAAATACTCGCAGCGTGAAGCCCCAGCAGCACGCACCTGATGGTGAGCAGCTGAGTGTTGGCAGGAGAGGGAGGCTTGAGCAAGGCCGTCAGCAGGGCCAGGATGCTAGCCCCTTTAGACCCCGCAATCCAGCGGTCCTGAACTTGGCGACTGCGCAAACTCAGGCGCAGAAGGTCTAAAGAAGGCCACACCTGCAAGACGTGCAACAAGGAGCGTACCATTAGGACTTGAAATATAATTCTAATTCAAGACTGTATCATGTCACATATCACTAACACATGCTATGCAATACACCTCAGAAGGCTTGTGGAGCTCATGGAAAATTTGGGGGAGGAGGGCACACCAGCAACTGCCTCCGTGAACAGAGGGTCGCCGTGCAATGGAACATGAGCTCATAGCACAAGGAAGTACATTCATTACGAAATTTTCAAAGTTTGGAAAAAGTTGCATGGAAGAATGAGTTAATCAGTAAATAGTAAATGTAGCATTAGAAGAGACAATGAGGTCAATATTTGAGTTCTGAGTCTGCACGCTCGGGACACGGTCGTGTTGTTGCAGGATAGGTGTGCCACGAGGGATGCCATCCATTGGTGTTGTGCTAAAGTCACACTGGTCAAAGGCCAGTATTTCCCGTCACTTGTGAGTTAACTTTTATTTTCCGTGCAGTATCGAGGAAAAGGTAATTTTCTAGAGATAAATATATACTCAATTTTGATCATACGAATATCAATAATAATTATACCTATCCATAAAATAGTTCCATTTAACGCAAATGTAAA
>VOMN01125721.1:0-20522 GCA_014899125.1 Orchestia grillus
GTTTAATCCTGTATTGTGGATACCGACTTGACTGCATCGGTTGTATTTCTGGACACTGTTTGATTTGATAAATTTTGTTTGACCCAACGGGTCACGTGTTGTCTAGTGTAATCTAAAAAGAAGTAAATCTTTTCTCATTTAATAGAATATGACATTACAGTATTTTGTGAACGTAGTTGTTTATTGTTGAGAATTTAAAACGACCCAGTCATGGACAATTTTATTTGTCTCTGACTGATTCGCTTGAAATTATCGACAATGTTTTAATACTTCAATAGTTTGAATAGTTGTTTGTGAATATATGAGTTCAACTGTCATGACGGGGAACAAGCTTGCTGAAAAAATCCATTCATATTAAGAATGAACCATGGTAAAACCCGTTATTTGTGTTGGGGCGTTTCTATTAGACATACGAGTACAATAATTCGCTAGTCCCTTTTTTGGTCACAGTTCTTTGGTTTGTTGCGCTCTTCAGTGTTTCTTCTTCATAATTGTTGACAGATGGAAAAAATTTGAAACGTATAGGATTTCGGGGATACATCTTCATCCAGGGTGAGGCTTTATAATACAGTTTTTCCTATCAAATGAGAATAAAAAATAAAAATTGTGAGGCAATACTCTTACATTTTTAATAAAAGATTTGGAAAAAATTGAATACTCTGAATATCGAACAATTTTTTATTTAGGTTTGAAACAATATTGAAATACTGAACAAAATATAAACTTTCTAAGAAAGCTTAAAACCAATGGAAAAAATGAAAACAAATTCTAATTTTGAGTTCTCGATATGAATATTGCCTAAATATCATGATTTCATAACGAATGGAAACAAGGAATAAAAATCTAAAAAAAATGTCGTACAATATCGTAAGGCTATACCTTTGCATTTTTTATAAAATATCGTATGGAATTTAAACTTTCAATTTTAATCAAATGTTCAGTAATCAATAAGGAATACGATTCGCAAATGGTTGTCGCCTTTTGACTATCAAGAAGTTTTATCCGAAGGTGAAACGATATTGAAAGACTGAACAAAATAACAACTTTCTAAGAAACACAAAATTAGTGAAAAAAGGGAAAACCGATTATACTGTCGTGTTCTCCATACAATTATTAACTCAATATCATGATTTCGTAATGATTGGCGACAATTAACGAAAACTATTTAGAAAAGTTATAAGGTTTTACTCTTAAGTTTTTAATAAAAATTGGGGAGAAATTGAATTCTTTCGATTTCAATCAAATTGACAGCAATTTTTCTGTAATCAATAAAGAACACGATTTGCTAATGGTCGTCGCTCTTAGACTACAAGAAGTGGTATTCAGAGATGAAGTAATATTGGAATACTGAACAACATAGCAACTTTTATGTTTTACGTATCAATATTAACTAAATATCATGATTTCATAATGATAGGAGACAATGAATAAGAATCTATAAATTATCGTTAGGCGAGATTTGATCGAAAATTCAAATTGATTGAAATTCGAATATTAAAATATATTGAATATTCGTCAAATTGATTGAAATTGAAAGTTCAATATATTCTGAATTTCTTAGTAAGGGTTCTCGTACGTTTTGATAACAAATTCGGAAGAAATTGATCACTTCCTATTTAAATCTAATTTACTGTAAATGTTCAGACATTAATGAGGAACACGGAATTCAGTGTTCAGGAGGTCGGTGACACAGCTCGAGTTCCTGAACAGCGCGACGCCGTGGTGTTCCCCTGCAGTACGGCGGCCTGTACGGAGCATAAGTAACAATTTCCTTATCAAACAACGGATTTCAAATTGACAGTTTTCTAAATATATCAAATTTAGAATTATCTAATTCTAAATATATATTTTGAATCCTAACTTATTTAACAGTTCGCGAAGTGACACGGCATGTTTATGCGAGTTTAAAAAACCAAAGCATGACCCTGGTCCAGCGGGTCAATACTATTCGTGTGGGGCTGGTGTACGTTCCCAATGATTTGTAAACGGTCTCCAAATGCACTGTTCAATTTCACCACAATTTTAGAGCCTACTTGATGAAAACTTCCACTTGAGTGATGAAAGAATGTCTCGGAAGATAGCGGCTCTTATACTGCTCTGAGCTTTGTCGAAGAACATTGCTAAGCCGATTGTCTTTCCGCAGTAATATTAAAAAATTTATCATTAATGAAGGACGTACATTTTGCATCACGCCCTTCTTATGTATGTAGCCTGCCGTATGACTGCGGACACGCGGGCGTGTGAAGGTCGTGTCCCCACCTCCGAACTGGCCCAGGAAAATATTGAATATTGTCTGTTCGCACAGAATTTGTGGCTTGTTGATTGCGTCACTCGTGCTGAGAAGATGTAACTGAAATCCGAGCTCGTCACAGTTGGAAAGTTTTGGTAGAATTTTTGAACTGTGAATATGAGTGAAGCTTCTCTCAAGTTATGCAGGCGTCTTCAAGTTATTCAAATTTATCTCGTCCAATCTTTCTTTGCGTGCTGTCATTGCGTGCAGTCAGAGCGAGTTGTCAATGCATGCTGTCAATGCGTGTTGCCAATGCGTGATGTCAATGCGTGCTGTCATTGCGTGCTGTCAGTGCGAGTAGTCAATGCGTGCTGTCAATGCAAATAACTAGTTGTAGAATAAGACATTTTGATTTCACGATCACTTTTGACATTTACTTTCTATCATACAGCATATGTTATACATCTGTGGAATTTTAACATTTACTTTCCCTCATGTGGTATGTGTCACACATCTGTAGAATTTTCCGTGTGATTTGCGGTTAGGAAATGAACCGTATTACCCAGATATATTCCAGCCATGCACTTGAATAACAACTTATCATGCCTTAACTGTCATTAACTTGTTGCCGTGATATCTTTTAAACTTTGGATTTCACATGAGATTCGGTTCGAATACAAGAGCGGCCCGGAGAAATGTAAAATAATTTCCTGTACTCCGTTCTAAAACTTAATCAAGAATTGATAAGAGTCCTTCCTCGTACAATGATCAGCAAAATATAACTCAAAGGCAGTTGAAGGTAAAGTCAAACGTGCCCCGGCGTCTGCGTCGTAGAATTGGCAACACTGAACACCTCATGGGAGAGTACATAAACGGCTACAAGTGGGCACTGGTGGCTGCAGGCGGCGGCGAGAGCTCAAAGTTTTTTATCTGTATACTATTTCTGTGCCACACTTCCTCACGCTACTCGTCATTTCTGTGCCACACTTCCCCACACTACTCGACATTTCTGTGCCGCACTTCCTCACGTGACTCGTCATTTCTGTGCCACACTTCCCCACACTACTCGACATTTCTGTGCCGCACTTCCTCACGTGACTCGTCATTTCTGTGCCACACTTCCTCACGCTACTCGTCATTTCTGTGCCACACTTCCCCACACTACTCGACATTTCTGTGCCGCACTTCCTCACGTGACTCGTCATTTCTGTGTCACACTTCCTCTCGCTACTCGTCATTTCTGTGTCACACTTCCTCACGCCACTGGTTATTTCCACCCAGAAACAAGCAGGTGTAAAGATGCTAACAGAAGAATTCTGAGTCATTTGTTCGTGAAATTCTGTTTCAAATTTTGTCAAAATAGAAAAAATGAATGATAATTTAACATGCATTGTGTACTGGCTACTGATGGCCGCCTTTATGCTCGGAGCGATGCCCTGCATTCCAGTCAAAAGCCAAATTTCTTCAAGGAAAACCGTCAGAATTTTGGCCAAGCTCGGAGTCCTCAGGCGCGGCGTGCCTGTGACCACAACCTGGACTAAAACATGTCGTGAGTATCATTGCTTCCACTGAATATTTTAGTGTACAAAACTCTGATGTTAGCTGAACGATAAGCTAATGACCCTATGTGCTCTTTATTTCGACACTTCAAAATGAACAAGGCTTCTCTATTTGTTTCCCAAAGTCTTTACACTTTGACTTTTTATTGGTAATTTTATAACACTCAGCGAAGAGTTTAACATTTGATCAGGGTAAGCAAACTACGCAAAAGTAAGATGGTGGCATAAATATGAAATGAGAAAGGTTAGTGTAAATTGAGGCCGACTGTCTCATGGAACTGGAATATTTTTTATATATAAGTAGCTGTGATCCTGAACAGAGCAAAATAGAGGTTTCCTTAGCTCATAGGGGCGATTTTTGTTCGATGTTGTCTTCGTTGAACTGAACTTTACCCTGTGATCTCACGCAGGCACCTCGGAACAAGCTTTTCTGTTCGTATGCTGAATTTTCTACACTTCAACAGCTTCAAAATTAAGGCAAATTTCTCAATTACTTCCAACTCACTTACTTCCTAATTACTTCCTAATCCTAATCACCAACGAAAGCGGAAAAAATGTACTTCAATGAAATGTAATTCTTTAAAACCTCTACCAGAAAATGGCATGGACTAAACAAATAGCGCTCTACGCAGCAATTTACTGCTCGTATCACTCTAACGACGTTTGCCGTTTTAAAATTTAATTTTTACAAATGCATTTGCATAACACTATCTCATTTGTGAACAGAAGAGACACGAGCTGCAGCGACACTTTCTCCTGGAACGTGATTCACTTCAAGATTCAAGATAATGGTCTTTCCTGACATCTTTCTTTTTAAGCAGAAGAGAGAACACTTTATAAAGTACGGTACTATGGTTTGTAATGGCAGTATTTTGATTTGGGTTTTCCAGGCTTGCGGCTGCGGACCACCGCGATGACGGCGACGTACTTCTTCATCGCGCAGGCGGTGCTCTTCTCGCCCCTGGCCGTCTGGCTGATCTCCAGTGAGTGATAGCGGCCGCGGTCGAGACAAAGTGCATTACCTGTGCTGTACAAGGTGGCCCATATGTAAGGTACCCTCACCCACATCGGTAGCACTGATACGCAGAAAAAACTTTCCACTTAGGTCAGAATGAGAGTAGAACTTTTTCAGTGTATCAGTGCTACTGTCGCGCGTAAGGGTACCTTACTTTTGGGCCTCCCTTTTATATTTGAGTTCTTCAACGTTCTTATGTTCGATTTACGCGTGATTTTTAAATTAATTTCAAGCTATACCCAGGGTTTGTTTTAACTTTTTTCCATGCTTATCTATGAGAGACAGGGCCTGTTGATCGAAAAATATTTGCTACAGAGTAATGATTTCTCTCCTGCTGAGTTATTCCCACAGCAAGACATTCACGTACTCGTAATGTACACTACGCACGCTGAGTTAGCTTAGAGTTATCTGCGATGTTGCCTTCAGCTGGCCTGGGAGAGGAAAATTCTGGGGCACTCACTTCATGATTGCTATGTTCGACAAAATGAATGAAAAATTCTTCACAATTCTGTCAGGCATGTGTCAAGCTTCGAGTCGTTTAAATGAATTTTATAAACGTTTTTTTAAAGAATTTCCGCATGCAAGTCTGTATTTCTTGCTAACAGAACGTGAAAATGTAAAGCTCTTCCAGATGTTCAGGCGTGGCATTCGTATGTTGAAAGCCTGTTTGCATCGAGCCATTACGAAGCTGAAAAAAGACGAAACAGAAGCTTGTATTTTTTTCGTTGTTGGATGAGAATTGAGACTTTTTTCAATTTAACTGAGATATTTGTATATGTTGTCCTTGGCTTTCGTTAGTTTACTTATGTTATTAATTGAAGAGAAAATGATGCATGTTAGGAAAAACAACCTCACTTGCTCCCACTTTGAGTGTTTAGGACAAATTATACCACCATATTTTTAAAATATATTTTCTAACACGAGATTCTCTACCTCAAAATGGCACAGACTAAAGGAGGAAATTGAACCACACTGGGCGAGAATCTACCGCTCGCATCTCTTTAACGGAATTTGTCGTTTTAAAATTAAATTTCCCGGAAATGCATTTTTTAACATAAATTAATTTCTGAGCAGGAGTACTCAGCGAGCACACGAGCGGCAGCAACAACTTCACCTGGAACGCGATGGAGCACAACATGCACATCCTCTACCTCTGTGAGCACCCTAGCGGCGGGGCTGGTCTGGGGGCCACAACATCCCCTGTCGCCCCTGTTCTCTCATTCACCGCGTCGTACCACACTACTAATGCCACGCTACTGATACCAAGCTGCTACTACCACACTACTAATACCACGCTACTAATACTATGCTACTAATACCATGCTACTAATACCACGCTACTAATCAAAAACCCAGTGTCAAATCATATCAATTTATCTCTACAGTAGTTCATTAAAAAGACAGACTTTGGCGCGAAGATTGATGTACGATCTCCCTAAAAAATGATGTGAAGAAAAATTCGTTATAAAAAACTTACCCTTAACTCTTACGCACACATATTGCGACTTGCATGTATATTAACAAGGCCTGTAAAACTCCAGAACCCACGCTGCCCATCAGCAGGCAGTTGCCTGTAGCGAAGACGCGAGAAATTTATGAGACTTGGGGATGTTTGATATCTATGAGTCGGACGGCTCGAACAATTGACTTGGTGTTCAAAAAAATAATACAAATTTTACAGTATAAAAATGATGTAATTTTGCATTATAAAAAATGATGTAAATTTTGTATTATGAAAACTGAAAGAATTTTTGCGTTATAAAAAATCAAGTTAATTTTTAATTATGATCTCCTTAAAATTTCGAATTATAAAAAATTACTTAAATATCACATTATGAAATCGTATAAATTTTGAGGGTAGGGGGTCCTGTGGTTAATTATAATTATTCGTGCAAACGAGCTAAACTATTGGCCACAGACTTGGAAGAAATATAAATGAAGTAAAACATTTTACCTGCTCAGGGTCGATGGTGTCGACGTCCACCGCGCTGGCAGGGCAACAAAAGATGCAACGGTTCCTGGACTCGTGGCTTTTACTCTCGAGTTTGGGTTTGGATTTTGTTCAAGAAAAGAATCTAAATTCAAATTTGGCGTACATCCTCGACGCAATGAATGAGAAAGTTTCGTCGTGGTCCTCCAGCAGAGCTTTCGGCAGAGCGATGATTTTCACGTTCGTGGCATCAGGGGCGAGCGTGGCTGCAGTGGGGCTGGTGGACCCGACCTGGGCGGCCAGGTCTGGGGTCAGTGTCTCAACCGGCGACGAAAATGGCACAAGCTGTGAACGATTCTAAAAACTGAATGCATTTCCTTCCGCATACCTGTACTTCGTTACGCAATGCACAATATCAAGTTGATGAGAAATAAATTCTTCTTTATCGTACGCCTGACGCTAAGTTTTGCTTTCTTCCCCCTGTTGAATTAGTTTCATGTATAAGCAGCCTCCTAATTTTTTTTGTATATTTCACTGCCCCAGATTTAACAGGACACGCCATAATTAGGATACACTTTGAACTTAGGTGTAAATGGCTTTCAAAAACTCTTCCCACGTTGGCTCCCTGTCATGGCTGCTACCACCTGTGAGTTGTGCATCTCGGGTCGAGACGCAGAGGACTGGCGCTCTCTGCTCCCCTGTGATAGTCACTATTCGTTCAAATAAGAATGAACCATTGCGGTATGAACAAATTAGTCGTGAGCTCACTCTGAACAGTGCAAAGATTTAGACTTGAAAGCACCAACTCTACTCAGGCATTGGAGCCCACAGCTAGCCAACGCACATTTCAGAATGTCAGTTATTACTAGATTGCTTCATGAGTATGTTTCCAAATTGTTGTACGGTGTACTATATTTTAGCAATGCTAATTAAAAGTCCTTCCTGCCAGATTTCAACACATTTGTTCTATTATAATTTGATAATGCTAATTTAAAATATTACGTTTCAAACTGCAGTAGTTGCGGTGTTTTACTAGAAATTTTATACTGCTGTTATGAAATCCTTCTTTTCAGACTGCGATACTGATTGTCCAATTCCGAGCAAATTTGGGAGCAATTCTGTACATGCTGGTGGCAGCTTCCTCTGAAGACAAGATTTCGCATTTCAACCTCGCCTTGAAGGACGTAATCCCGACGGCTACCCCCAAAACTGTGAAGGACTTGATATATTTTTGCCAAGCAATCAGGTCAGTATTGTCAGTTTTGACGTATCAGGCCATTGCCAATCTTTACGTGGGATGATTTCGCTCACGAGACTGAAAAGACTGAACAATCTAAAGACTCAGAATCTTTTTTGTTCCGGTGTTCCTAAGGCAATTTTACTAATGAAGAGCTGGGTAACGTTGTAAAACTGTGTATTCTTACACGAGATAATGTTGTCGTTTGTATGCTGTACAGGCATTTGTGCAAAATTGTGAATGATTATAAATCGAAGAGAAAAGTAGCTGAAAAATATGCTCGACACCCTCCTCACACCCAATGGTGTCGAACACCATTTCTGTGTTCGACAATGTAATACTGAAGCACAGGTACTAAGCGCAAGTTCAATACTCGTACATTCGTACATAACGTACAGGCTAGCAAGTCATGAAACTATGACCCAAAAAAACATTTCACACTCTAACGCTTCCAGGGATGAAGAGAGGAACTGCCAAGACGTGCTGAGAACATCCGTAGCATCGTGCCACCTACAGCGCATCACCTGCTTCGTCTTTAACATCACCAACCTGATGTTCTACTTCCGCCAGAAAAGTTTGGACGTCGTGCTCATTTTCCAGTCCATCCCCATGTTCGCCTACAACTCTTTGGCACTCAGCATTTTCTACATCCTCGGTGACAGGTGCGCAGCCCAGGTGAGGCCTGCGTGTAGCACCTGAGGAGCCCGCCTCCTGACACGCACAGCTGCACTCTGACGAGATGCGTCAGGGACTCAAACAAAAATGGCGATGAACTCATTTTTGTATCTAAACACCTATTTACATATGTATGAAAGCACAGGTGGTAATTGTTAAATTTAGTCGTACCATTTGTTACAGAAGTGCATGGCTGCTACCTCTCTTTAAAAATAGAGATAACAAATACGGTTGGAAAAATTCAAGTAAAGTGATGAACAAATAAGTTACTTAAACAAAAAGCGAATGAAATAAATTGGGACTACCAATCAATTTTTGTTACTATCAAATGTGCCCAAAAGAATTTCAAGATGGGCAATATTTACCGAGTGTAAAAATCCACATATTTCCTGATGGAATGTTCCCACAGCAATCATGGAATGAATTACAATGCATTGTCTCTGGACAAACACGTGCGGCCGTGATCAATGATCCAAACTTTAGCCTTCATTCGGGTAACCAACGCGCGTATTACCGCAATAACTGACATGTACAGTTACCTGCCCTCGAGAAAATCTTTAGAAAGTATTGAAAATTGTTATTGATATTGCTAACCTTTATGCAAGGGCGCACATGCAGAATTCAACCTAAAGTTTGATCCCACTTCTCGTTCTTGCTTGAAATGCCTTTCCCAACACCTGCTGTTGCTTCGCTGGGTTTGTTATTTAGGGGACTAGTGGACGTCTTATGGCACCATTTTCGTTTCGTATTAGGACATGAGTACTAGCATTCTAGACAAGAAAAGTATTCTTTTAATTTCTATAATGCAAGTATTCTACAAAAAAAATAAAAAACAATATTCAAGGAGAATTTTAGAATCCTTTCATGGTTTTAATAATCATAGCAAAATTAACCGATACCGTGATGCACTGCAACAGCTTCCACCTTTGGTCATTAAACGCTCATACTGATACTTTGATACTTCTTCCCCCCCATAAGCCTTTTTTCCTATTTATTTTGAGATCTTAATATGTTAAAGTGACATTACGTAGCCTAGATACCCGATGTAACCTCATATGGCGACGGTTAAAGCAAATCCACACCGAAAGCTTCGGCCAAATCTCAAAATTTTGTCTTACTCGAGTCCTAATACGAAGCGAAAATGGGTTTGTTATGTCCGGAGCTGAAGCAGCCAAGGCTGTCAGGGGCGATGACTATACAATCCGCAATCCCAACATCGTCTTGAAATTCCCAAACTTAATCTAAATTATAACGAATTCGGTCTTAGGCAACGTTTTATTCTCAATTTTGAAAAAAATTACCTGATCAACGATCGGTTACCTACAGCACTGTAGTATAAAATTTATTATTAGGCCTGGTGCACATTTAAATATTGCATTACGGATTGATTTTAATTTCTGGTCCTCAGCTATCTGACCCTCAAAATGTCCACGTTGAAAAAAATCCCTTACACAAAATTTGATCAAGTGAATTCGTCGTTTCCTAAAACTTAATAGATTGTATAACAGCAGATATAATTCTTCAAAGCGTTTTTCTGCAATGCTTCTTATCATTGTTTGCCTTGTTCTTGCCACGCGCCGCACGACTACGCTGCTGCCTCCAAACAGATAAACAACACCAAGCGGGTCCTGCGTGCGGTCGGATGGGGCGGCGGGGGCTGTGACAGAGAGGTATGTGACACTATCCCCAGGTCTGAATTACTTTAATTGAAAAATGGTTACATTAACGAAATATAACGCAAACTGTCAGGAATAGAATACACGCTGAACATAACGCAGCGATGTCAGCTTGGAGTAAAAATGACAATGAGAACTCTCTTCAAAAATTCAATCGCAATATTGAAACTCCGCCCCTTCATGTAGTCGATAATCGCTAATGAACAACTGCTTCACGCCACAACTGAAAAATATTCGGATCAAGAGTGCATGAATGACCAATCAGCCTCAAGATAAAATTACACATTTTAGGGCAGGCAGCATTATAGCTCATTGAAGTCGATGCACGAGTGTTCAGCCCTGACGTGCGAGCTCAGTCGTCTGCACTCAATACGAGGGTAGTCTGACGCGTACTAGAGTTCTCACTGATCCAATAGTTCTTGTTCTCTTCTCAGATTGCACAACTTCGCGACGTGGTCTCCGATGACTTTTACTTCACTGCAGGGAAGATTGTCCGTTTCTCCCTAGAGGGAGGGTGGCTGGTAAGGAAATTCGATGAAAGCTATCATAAAACCAAGGCTGTTTTATACATATTCTTTTGGCAGGATTTAGTTTTGTGAACTAAAAGTTCCTTATCCCATGGAAAAAATGTTGTTAGAGGTTTAGATAAGTCTCATTCGTTGTCCTGGTATATCTTTTCATTTTGTTTCACAGAGAACCATTTTCGATTTAGAAGCATATGTACTTGTCGTTTTGGACCTAAGAGCTACCCCCTCAAAGCACAAATGGAAATTCTGCATCTGACACATCGAAGAATGGACTTCGATTGCCTGTCGACCTTATCTTACTAGAACGAGCAGCCTCAACTTCGTTTAAGTTCTCTTGTTCTATTAAATACGTTAAGAATAATATTTGATGATGTCATAATCGTATCACATGGAAAGGTAATGATCTCCTTTTCTTTTCGCAGGATGTCCAATTCATGTTCACGGTCATCACGGTGTTGATACAACTCTACGAAAGCGAATAATTTCCGAAAAAAAATTACAGCAAGATAGTTCTCAGATTTGCTTTCTTGCGCGAGTCGCATGCACTTCACAAGCATGCACCGTTTACATTTATTGTATGACATGTTGCTGGAGCGAAGTTCCGAAATTTTTTGTGTAGACACGAAAATCTTCAAAGCATCCCTGCACGCTGGGGGCATTGGCCCCCAAAGCCTGTGGCAATAAATATTATACAATCTGCGAGTCAGTTATTTGACATCTTGTGTGTTTGCATCGGAAATAGTGGGAAATTCTCCGGTAGTCAATATTCTATTTTTGAAATACAGGAAGCCTCATAAAGCGTCTGTTGTGGGGACATAACAATTTGAGCTCATCGTTTAACCACAAATAACCGAAATCAATATATAAAATGAAAAGGACCTCTTGAAGTTAATTGGTGCAGCTGAGCCAAAACACAGGTATTCGTACCATTATTTATGGCGGAAAATGTTAAATTGCTTATGAGCACAATTTTAGGAAATATTAAGCACTAGTATGAGGGCCTATTAAAAATAACGGGTTTTAATGAACACACATTGAAAGTTATAAAATGAAATGACTAATATACAGAGTTAGTGGGTGGCGTTAGTCACGCCTCTGAGGGGGGGGGCGGTGTTAGTGAAAGTGCTGGCTGACGCGAGAAATGCGTTGTCAGAGGCAAGTATTCAAGGTAATTCTGATTCCTTTGTTTCGTACGACGCATTTCAGTTTCTCAAAGTACCGACCATTGAAACTTTCCATTCATACTCATCCATTTATGCTTATTATGCTATGCAAGGAACATTGCATTGAGAAGTGCATGCTTTTCACATAAAACCAATCATTAAGCACGTACGAAATGAAGTGCGAGAATTCACCGATTATTAATTTATGTTACACATGATTATTGATCAGATTCGTTTGGATGCCTGTCATGTAACTGATTTAAATGGCAAACTCAAATAATTTTTATGAATATTTTTTTGAGAGCGTTAGAGTTTGCGTGTCCATTCGGTGTGGCACTAGCCATTCGCTCCAATTTAGGGCGTTGATTTCAGGCCGATGACTGAGACCGAACATCGAGCATCAACTTTAATTTAATTTTAAAAAATCCAGAAGATCAAAGAGCGCGAGGGAAAATAGTAAGGCTTCATTCCACGAACTTACAGCTCGCACTGTTATTAGGGAATAATTGACTCCGATCTCTCAGTTTCGAGGCATGGCAGGTATTTATTTAAAGGAAATGAGTCATTCCGTGGCCGACTGGTACGGCAGTTGGCAGTTGCTCCAACTCATCGCATGCTCTAATTCTCAATAGAAATAAGATGCTCGTATGTAGGTACACCTGAACATACGAAATACTCCGAGAAAGATAAACGAAAGGCACATTTTAATCCATTTTTGTTTGATGAATATACCATTTTCTCTGTAACCCAAAAAAAGAATGAACGATAACCAATAATATGAAGACAAAGATGCCCAGATATTGTTAAGTGGCCCAGTTGGTGGGCCAATAGAGATCCCGTTGTTTCACTGGGCTTCATGCTTGAATTATTGAACTTTTTACCGTAATTAGTACAGACATGTGGTGTGCCTGTGCTTGGCCTGGCATTGGCTCGGTGTCGGCTCAGTGCCGCTGTGCTGCGACGCGGTCGTAAAGGCAGACGGGAAGAATGTTTTCCAGGAAGGTCCTTGGAACTTGATGGAAAACTGCATGACAAAATCAACACATGCACGAGTTGTGGATGCATTTCAGTCGCGATGCTTTTATCACCGTTTCGAGCGAGGAGAAAGTTTTTAATAAAGGAAGAATTAATGCACGCAATCTTATAGCTACTAGTTGTAGTAAAATAAGTTCTGCAGTTGAAGACCGAAACAAGGAAACATTCTTGCGTTGTCGATACAAGAAGTGCGACTCGAAGTGCTGTGTGTGGGCAAAATAATTGCTGTACGTTTTACTAAAATTAACACAACATTTTTTTGAACAATGCGATAGTTTTATTCTTATCTACTATGGGTTTTGAGAAGTAACTCTTCTTTCCGGCCGTATGGTAGAGTGAGAAACAATAAAGTTCTTTGCACATGAAGTCGGAAAAGAAGAGATATGAAATTCTCCCCCTCAATGAATGCGAGCAGGAAATAAACTTTGAGACGTATTTTAGAATTAAGTTCCTAAATGTAAATATACTTTAAAATAAATAAACAAGTAACTACACATAAAAAATCTTATGATTTCGACAAATCCTTTAGGTAAGTGAATGAAACATCTTCCAGGCTCATTTGAGACGATGTGCTCCCTCAGACCTTTATAGCCATATTGTGCGTTGTCGTTTCACTTTCCTGTCTCCTACACTTTACTGTGCAACTCACCATCCTGTCTCCCACACTTTACTGTGCAACTCACCATCCTGTCTCCCACACTTTACTGTGCAACTCACCTTCTTGTCTCCCACACTTTACTGTGTAACTTACCACCCTGCCTCCCACACTTTATTGTGCATCTCACCTTCTTGTCTCCCACACTTTACTGTGTAACTTACCACCCTGCCTCCCACACTTCACTGTGCAACTCACCTTCTTGTCTCCCACACCTTCCTGCCTCTAAGTACAGCCCCAATGAGCACGGCTGTTTGCCATTGGGCAATTTTTTTTAAAAATCCCTGCCATCCTTTTTTACCACCCCTTCAATAAATTTATAAATAATTGATAAATTACTTGGATGGCCGAAAGTATAGACAAGTATAGCTACTCCGGCGAAGAAGTCAAACCAGGAGGTCTCATACAGTGCATTTGCATTGGGTTGGGAGCAAGCACGATTAAAACATTGCATCAAATAGTACCAAAATAAACGCTTTCTTTCTTTCTCGAAACAGTTATTTTGTTGCACTTTTTCTAAATTGCGGAACTGTCGCAGATTCCAAACGCATGAGCAGATACCTCGGTTCGCCTGAGCCAGAAAAAGTCATGGTTTTCCGAACGAACCAAATCCACTTATGTATTTGAGAAGAACAAAGGAACTGCGATCATATCAGAGAAACTCGGCCACAACATAAGAGCAAAACAAAGGCCCTTTTTTTGTTGAGCTCGTGCCAGCGGAATGCGCCCGCGTGCCGCCGCAAACTCGATGTTGTGGCGATTTTACAAAGACAACCTCTGAGGTGCAGTAATCGTGCATGGAAGCGGAATTACATGGTGTGTCTCTCCTAATTTTAGGATTTATTCCAATTCACCCGACAATGCTACACACAATAGTGACGGTAGCAAAATGATCGATGTCCTGTCTTTGGCTGTTGATCGACTGCATGCAACCATTCTGCGATTGGACAAAATTTATGTTCCTTCGAAAGATCTCCATTCTTCAACACTGAAATATTTTCTCGTTCTAGGGGAAACGAAAAAGGAAGGCTGAACATTAAATTGATTTCTTACACCTCGTTCACAGAGTTCGGGTTGTTACGGAATAGCATTGCCTGTCTAAACAGCCCCGGCCACGTAAAGATAAGAGTCACATTTGCTTTCTGCGTTAAAAATGCACATAGGGTAATGAATCCACCCACCCTTTTTAGTTAGGATTCATATTTTTTATTATTTATTCAATTTTTATTTGTTTAGGAATGCACTCAGGGTGATGAAAAACCCTTCATCCTTGATTTAATATTTGTTTCTTAACAAACGCTACCTAATTAGAGATGTTACTTCCAAAAATAGTTTCTTAAATATTTCAGACAGCTAACATAAGCTTGAACAATTTTATCAAATCCAAGGCTTCACTTCCTAATCTCGTGCTTTTAGTGATGTTATATAAGTACAGATAAATTAAGTGACTATTCATTTAGCTGTTTTTACAATGATGGTTGAAGTCTCACGTTCCTAAATCGTTGCAAGAGATAATATACCGGTTTTTTCATTCTTTCTTGTTAAACAATATTGGACACATGAAGTACATGAAATGTAAGCAAATTATCAAGGCTTGACCACTTCTCAATTCAAACTGGTCGCTGCCCAGCAAACTCGACGTACAATTGGAAAACCCTGGTATTCCTACTTAAAATTTCTGAGAGTCTTGCTTCTGTTCACCTTTTAGGAACTTCTAAAAACTTAGGATTAACGTTCCTTTGGTGTATTTAAATAATCGAGGAAAAGTAGCGCAAGTTTGATGACATTGGGGTTCCACTTAGTCCACTGACATAATTCCATCAACTTGGACCGCTGCAACCCTCTCTAGAGCCAATTGAGCAGTGAAATTTTCCAATTTGGGATTGAATCAACTTTCGTTGTCTTGAGTCAAGCATCTCATGTCAGACTTAACTTTGGGGCTGGAATCTTCCTGATATTTACACGTGAATCAATGGGCACAATTATTGAGCTGGCGTCTCTTGAATGACACGCCTTCAGAAACAATGGAGTACTTTGATGTGCAAAACGCCCGTGCAATTGCTACCAGATGTATAATTCCTTTTATCTCGCTTCTTCTATTATTTGGAGGTCACTCCCATTGATTCCTTGGTTGCTAGACGTTCTTGAAACAAAGGACGGTCAGGAGACAGAGCATTTGGTTCCACTCACCGGCGGGGCGAGGAGCCTCTACACCTCAGGGCGCTGGAAGAGCTGGGGCCTGCGCTCTGGGCCGGGCGGGCGGGCCAGGGCGACCACAGCGCTCCACTCGCGGAAGAAAAAGGAAAGGAGTTTGTGCTACGAACAACATGACAGGATATTCGTTGTGGTTTGTTTCATTTTAACTCAAGGAATATCTAAAACGGGTGCTGGAGACATTCTGGTCAATTGCATTCTATTTTACTGTTCACTATTGGATGAAGTCTGTGATTCAGAGTTATTCCTTAATGCGTTTGGATCCATAGTAATAATTATAGCTAGTAAAACATTTTCACTTTATGCATGCTTCCGCGATGAGAGTAAAACATTCCCTTGCATCATGCCGCCTTGATAGCTCAATCAAAAGTTCACCCTCGTGTGTGCAAAACATTCAAGATTTGTGCCAACTGACTGCAAGTTGTGGCTTGCAGCAAAGGACTCCCTGCAAGTTGTGGCCTGCAGCAAAGGACTCCCTGTGTGTTAATATTTGTATCCCCACATCGCCGCTGGTCACGTCAGTAGCTACCACAGACTGTCTCTGTGTAACAAGTGCTCGTCGCCTTCACATATTTTCGAAGATGACGAAATGTTTGCAGCGGTGGCGCTGCATTCTATTCTGCCAGGAATTTAGGGATACCCAAGCAGAAACCATTCGAAATATGCAGCAGGTTTTCGGTGTTGATTCAATGGAAGCACCTACATTTTTCAAGGCTATAAAAAGCAAGTATGCCAGGCTTGAAGCCAAGTGAAGGTGATGCAGCTACTTCATTTCGACTACCAACCGCATCACGAGTACGCAACAGAAGAGCAGACCATCAACGAGGAGCATTTTCGAAAAGTCCTCCGTCATCTTCGTGATGCAGTTCAGCACAAGAAACCTGATCTGTGAGCCGCTCACAAATGGCACCTGTATCACAACAATGCCCGTATCACTCCTGGCTCAGACTTTCCTGACCATGAATGACATTCAGCATGTTCACCAGGCTCCCTAGCCACCTGACATGGCCTCGTGGGATTTCTGGTTGTACCCGAAGATGAAGACAAGGTTTCGTTTTGAGGCCCGCGAAGAGATAATAGAGAACAAGACGGAATAGCTGCTCGCCATCTTAGTTAGAAGAAGTTTTATAGAACTGCTTCCAGCGATGGAAGGACTGCTGGACTTGGTGTGTGCAATCTCAGGGGCCTAATTTGAAGTAGATTAAGTGTTCCATCAACTCAGGTACAGAACTTTTCTCCTGGCTCAAAGCTGGTTACTTTTTGTTCAGGCGTCATACGTAGCGCTTTTTGTAGTTAATAATGGAATAATGTGAATGTGTACAGGCAAGAACGTCGTACAAATAAGCAAAATAATCATAGAACAACAGGATTATCTGTTGATTGAAAAGTTAGTTGGAGCTGCTAGCTCAGGGCACTTTCCTCTGGGGCCCCTAACTAATTTGACTCCCGGTCACAACGGCAGCTCTCGCGTTGTGTTCCTCACTTTGCGATGTATCTTTTCCTTTTTTGTCCGGCGAGTTTTTGTAGCAAAGTTTTCTCAAAATCTACTAGAACTAGCGCACAGCATCAGACTTCTTCAAACTGAATGTTAATGCAGTTTTTTTTCATGGCAGGTCCTATATAGATTTAATTTTTAATTCGAAATAACAATGGGCACCTCATTTCTTACGAACACTTGGCAAAATTCATTTAAAACTATTTTCTTCTTGATTGAATCCGCGACGCAATTGTGACTATTGTGCTACAGAGTAGTCTTCCAATTCTATTGGTTTTCGTTCAGTTTAGTTGGTTGCCTTTTGCCTTAAGCATTTGGAAGCATAGCTCCTCAAGTCCCTTAGCGACCCACCAGAGTCATGGGGCAAACGCAAACTCATCGCAAATATTCGGCTGTAAAGAGGGCTGGCTACTTTTTATTCATCATTCATGATCTTGTGCGATTACAAACTTCAAAGGAAACAAAATGAATTTACTTAGAACATTTCAATTTGAACTAGAGATTCTAGCAATTCAGTTGAAGACCCGTTTTGGGAGAGCCTTTATGTGTGTATATGCGCGTCACAGTGCAAGCGGCTCCCACCACGTGTTGGGGAAATACTTTTTTGTATCAATGTTATAACTTGCATGGGACTTATTTATGCTACTTGTACAACATGAGCCGAAAAGAGTTGTTTAATCTCTCTTATACGCACAGGTTACTTCAACGTGAACAATTAAATCGCTCGTATACGCACAGGTTACTTCAACATGGACATTTAATCCCTCGTATATGCACAGGTTGCTTCAACATGAATAAAGCAATAGCTAACCTGGCCCAAATTTTCTTCCTTATCGCGCTGGTGTGCGGCGCGTTGCCTTTCTACCCGAGAAAGAAAAAGATTTCTACTCAGGCGGCGATGAAAATACTTCGCAAGTCCGGCCAGATCAAAGATGACTTTTCAGCCTTAACTCACTCTGAAGAAAACTACCGTAAGTATGAGCTATAAGCCACTTGGCATTCCATTGTTTTCATATTCTATATCGATTCATTTCAGATGAAAAACGAATAGGATTATGTTTGAGTTCACTTATTCCATATACTTATATTTTGAAAATCAACTTCTTTATGAAATTATTCACCAGGCATACGAACATAAGTAGAACAATCGTGAAATTTGTTAAAAAATAGTCCAAGACTTTCAACCAAGTAACGTTTCATACACATAAATTCAGCATCAACATCCACAAAGGGAATTTTTAAACATAATTTGATCTCTTCTAGGAGTCTGCCTCCGCAGCTCTCAAATCAGCGCCACTTACTTCCTGCTCATGCAAATTGTCTTCGTGGCTCTCTGCGTCTTGTCAATAAAAGAAGGTGAGATCGAGTGTACACGTGGCTGTCAGGGCCCCATGCTGTGCTGGCAGTCTTAGGTGTTTCCTGTCACAGGACTTGGTGGTCACTCGATGCTGCCAGCTCCAAACTGTATGTGTTTACAGCAGCCAGATTTGGTTGCGGAGGAGGTCATTGACATGAGGATGATTAATCTGAATAATGACAATTGCTAAATCATTCTCACACACGGTAAAAATTAATGCGGAAGCCTTTTTGAATGAATGCGCACTTGTTTTAACTTTCCCGAAACATGACAGCGTGTCTCTTGTGACGACGAGAGTGCGACTCATACAGAGCGAATATTAACGATGAAATGAGGATTACATCTCGATGAGAGTTTTCTGAATGAGAGTTCGACAGGAATTGAAACTCTTCACAGTCAATTTACTAAGAACTTAAGAGCGAAAAACATTCCAATAAAACTAATCTTAGTTATTCAAAAAAAGCTTCGGAGTCCAGTTCCGTGATCAGTTCTATAGAAGCACGTGCACGTCTGAAATGAAGTAGACAACAAATGATTAAGAACAATAGATCCAGAAATGCAACAGAAGCCAATGTATGCTTTTATTTGCCTGTGAAATATCTATATACTTACAATTTGAAGGTGAAGTGAGCCTATGTACTGTCGAGAATGGATTTTCTTTTAAAATAGTGTATGGACTATAAAATTCTCAGTTTACTACGATGTAGTGCACATTCTATGCAATATACTGAAATTGCCATTGTGTATTGGAACATGTCATTTATCAGCATGGATACGCAGAGCTGAGTGAGTAGGGTGTGCTAAATAACAACCGGTACGAAAGCATTTACATATCGTAGCGCTCAGTTATTCCAGCATAAAAATTTCGTGACGTCACACCAACGCACGATGATGTGAACTGTAAACAACTATAATTTTAGATCAGGATTATTTGTTTGAACTTCTTTGGTCCTGATGTGCCACTGTAAATATGCAGTGAACTCCCTCGATTTCACTGTGATTTTATCCATTTCTTTCGTGTACGTGCCAAGCTGAATTTGCAATAATTCAATAGGATATATTCTCTGGAAGGGAGCATTCATTAGGCATGGCTGGAAAGCTGGGCGAATTTTTAATCCTCTCGATAAAGTCGTACGTGCGGCCGTGATGTGTGGGAGTAACGAGCGCATCGCCAGTTGCTGGATGTGTGAGTCTTCAGGACACAAGAATCGAAACCGATGCTTTCGTTGTTCAGGGCGTTGATCCTACCCCTCTCCGAGTACTGTTGTCAATTATGGAATCGAGGCACCAGAAAAAACATTGTGATGCTGGAAAGTATACAACGAAGTTTCACAGCGAAGATTCAAGAGGTTCAAGGCTAGAATACCGGGAACGCCTGAAATTTCTCCAACTGTATTCTCTCCAGCGAAGAAGGGAGAGACACCCTGTAATCTACACGTGNAGGCACACCATGCACACAAAGCGGCGGCATCCCAGTGTGACCAGGGCATAAAGGTCCAAACATTTTCAAGATATTCAAGAAAAGCACGACTGAGGATACTTTTCCTACGCATGTATAATCCGACGCTGATTATACATGCGTGAAGGCCCAAACATCTTCAAAGTATTCAAAGTATTCAAGTTTGGCTCTCCTTAAGTAATCATGTTAATCATCGAAGGATAGATCATCCTTTGCTACCAATGAACAACTAGAAAATACTAGTAATATTATTGATGTTTGTAGAGATGACGAGGCTGGGGCAGCAGAGCGTCAC
>VOMN01125724.1:0-27728 GCA_014899125.1 Orchestia grillus
GCTCACAGATTAAAATGATTCCAAACCATACTTAGAAATAACAGATTAATTTTTTGATGGAGGCTAGTATGATATTTTATTTTGTTAGTTTGAATTTTAAGCTAAGCTGAAGCACGTGATCCTGAAACTGGAATGGGAAATTTCGTTGAGTTTTCATTAATATCGCATAAACAAGATCAAATGGTCAGTTGCGCTTGAAATTAAGGTACCAATTTCATTTGCTATAATCAAGTTAGTAGGTGTATGAAAATGGTGTACTTTCTCTTCGAATGCTGAAACGTCTTAGACATTATATAGCTTTTTTGGTAAATGAAGTTTATTACTCAGAAATTCATTTACATTCGTAGTTTGACCTCGTGTTATTTTGGTTTACTTTAATTCAAGCTCAGATGTTCAACACAACTAGATGTTTCCCGCTTTAATGGCTCTATTTTTTATTTCGTCAATTCTAACCTCTCTATCTAAATGTATCGACATTTTTTCGAAAAAAAAGTATTTCTATGTACAGTTTTAAACCATTATCACGCTGGCGACAACATTTTTCAACGATAACCTTTGCTACGTTCGTCTCGTAAAATATTTACTGACTTTATGTTTAGTTTTGCAACTCGGAGCTCTCATCCGATTCATTAATAACGTCTCCTGTTTTCGAGGCTCCCCTATACATTAAGAGTTACATGCCTTAGCAGAAAATACTATTTCGAAAGGCGATGTGTAATCTTTTAAATTGAAGCCATACTTTGTATCTACATATCAAACACATTTGCATGCTTTGAAGATGCTTTTATTAAATTTTGACTTTTATCTGTGATACAAGACATTTAAATAACCCGTTGATAACAGTAGGAGCATTTCTAACAGTGTGAGATTATGATTACCAAACATTTGGCCATTTTACGACGCTGTGTTGAATGTCGTAAATGGAGATGACCGTTCTGAAAATGACCTGTACTGAGAAAAAAAAATCATATTTCTCGACGCACTTGTGTGGGTTATACGTTTGCCACAAAACCGACGCACAAATATGCGTTATAAATGCATAGTGACGCACATTTCTCATGCGGGCGAAGCTACGACAAATGACAATACGTGACACCTTGAGTTGATCTACGGTATTTCATACGAAAATTTAACTTACTCTGACGGCTGATCGGTTCTGCAATCCGACTACAGGCCAGTCCACACTATCAATCTTTGGAGCAAATTTCGTGTTTTTAAACTCTCCGCAAACACGAAAACACCTTGTGCTCGGGCAGATTTCTGTGTGTTTGTGTTTTCCAACGGGTTGGAAAACTCCAAATACAATCTTTCGTCGAATCAGTGAACAGTAGCTTGTTTATGTAGTGTGGTGCTGTTGTGGCTCGTGAACATTATTTAATTGATTGATCTACAAAATATTGTGTTTTTTATTTATGCTCTAAGGTATTCTTTGGTTACATTGATTTGACTGTATTTTTTTTTCTGGCATTAGTGTATTATACCTGTAAGGCTAATGAATATATGATTTTATGGAAAACAATATTTTGTGTATAGTTCTTAATGAATTGAATCTATTAAGAATTATGCGGAAATAAACATAGAGTATGTGAATGTGAGTCGTAGTACATTAAAACGTCAAAACTTCAAACAAGTTTCAAACAAAACTTCAAAACTTTATTTGTATACGCCTAACCGGTGGCACCCCAATGTGGTAAGGGCATAGGGGCCCAAACATTTTCCAGATATATTGTTTCCTCGCGTGCTTGCAAAATCACGTATATTAACGGTGTTATATAAGTTTAACAATGGTACTGAGCAAACCAGGGTCATCATAAAGACAGAATATAGTTGATTTTGATGTAAGTGACCCATTCTATTTGGTAAAGTCATGACACTGCGAACAGCTTTCATCTTTTTGGAAGTGGATCGTTGAAATGGTACGCGCTGCTAGCAGTAGTTCAAGAGGCTGAGTAAACTACCTTTATTAATTCCAACACGTTTTCACGTTGGGTTTTCAATGTCTTACAACTACTAACGCGTGAGAGATGTGAGGAATATGAGATTTAAGCTTTCTTTTCCAAGGGAAGCACTCCATGGTTCCGTGATAATCAGTGCCTGAGCCGGGAGTCGAACCCTAACTTCCCAGGTGTGAGGCTGTCACGGTGACCAGAGCGCCATGGAGCCCCTGTAGTAAGCAGTAGTGCTGTGAAGACCAGCCATCGTAGTGGAATAGATGCTGCGAGCAATGGTCCAGTGAGCTAGAGAGGCGGCGCCTTAAGTTGACGGAGAATCTCGGAAAAGTAGACGCTGAAAGCGCTAGTCCAATAGACTAGCACTAACCATCTGGATATGAAAGAGCGAACTCCGTCAAATGTACCTTCAGTGATGTGGACGAAGGTGGTAATAGTTTTTTCTCTCTGCTCTTCTCTCCATTGTTGTGGGCTCCATAGGCTAGTGGTAGCGTGATGGCCTAATAACCGAAAGGACCCCGGCTCGAACCTCAGCTCATGAAGCCATTTTTACGTTACCATGAAGTACTTCCCTTAGAAAAGAAAGTTTGAGCCACACATTCCTCACATCCCTTACCACACCAGTAGTTGTAGGGTATTGAAAACTTAACGGTAAAACGTATTGGAATAAATAAATGTTCTCTGATTGTCATGCCGTCTATTGCTCTTTATACATATCTTAATTTTTAGAATCAGCAGGCCCTTGTTTTACTCCCGCCTATGCACTGATTGGTAGCTAAATGGTGTCGCATTAACACTCGTACACGCTGGCTTCGACGTTCGTCCAGTCGAGCCTGACACCGATGGAAGGAGCGAAAAGTTCACTCATTGCATAATTCATTCACGTATTAATACACGTCAACTGACAGAAAAACACTCTCAAAATGTATTTATGAAAAATTGCGGTAGGCTTTTTACTATATCTGAAATTCAGTGATTATGAGAGTATTAATCTGTTTTTTTTTCATCCCATGAGCATCAATAAAGATCATATATATAAATTGCACTCGAAAGCCTTAAATTAAACCATGGTTTCAAGAACATGTAACCAGAAACAATTTGTAGATCAATTTCTCGAAATTCCCCATCAAACGTCTCGAATTTAGAAAATGCATTACATTAAAAACATGATGATTAAAAAATGTATGATCATTTTTGTTCTCACAAATGGAAAAGTGGTACTGTGGTATTTGCAAGTAAATAATTATCAGGAATGGAACTTGAGGAGGCAAGGTTAAACTAATGAATTATCATGTATTCCATATCTTCATCCCATTGAACTAAATGCGATCCTTAGGGTAAGAATCCATAGGGAATCCTACGAGTAGTCTGTTATTTCGTATCAACAAGTGTGTCGGTGATAATCTGCACTTATCTGGGGTCAACGAACCCGAGACCCAGTGTTGCCATTTTGTCGGTCATGTAGAAAGAATTATCAAGAAGAGGGAATTAAATAAATGAAGTTTTTTTGTAACAGGATATTACACGGTATACTTATTCATTAGCAATGTTTACCTAAGCATACACATTTGTTAGATACATCGCGTTGTGCTATAAAATAAAAGTTTTGAAATACAGACAAAGCTGGAATGGCCGTAAAAATTCACTTCTTTCATACTTTCATCGGTGGTAATGACTTTCTCATTCATGACGTACCATCAAATTTCAGTATTTAAGCTAGAAAAATTTTTCTTCGGAAAGTTGATGCGCATTACAGTAGCGATGTTTTGCGATGTGCGATATTTTATTTGAAACATAGCCCGCCAAGAAATAGACGCAAATAATCACGACCGTCGATTTCGTTAACAAGCATTATGAAGTGCCACGTTGATTGTGCAAATTTATTTAAAAAATCAGAGAATTCGTATAAATGATATTTGTCAATAGAATTGTAAAAAATTCGTTTTTCTAATGATCTTGCAAACTTTGGACTCCTTCTGTGTATGAAGTCGTTATAAAAATACTTTGTGATTTGAGAAGCAAGGTTCATCTTAAGAAAATTATTAGTAGAATGTCTAAATTAGTTAAAATATAAGCCTTGACTCACCTCGGCCATCGATCAACGATGTTATTTATTTCTCGTTGATATAAATTTTTTGACTAAAATGAAAAGGTTTGATCCTGGAAATTTTATCGTTCAAACATGTACTTGAGTGTAAGTGAATGAAAGATCAGGAGAATATAGACGATCTGTTAGAGTCTCGTATTCAAAAAAATCTTTCTTTCTTTCTTCCAAGTAGATGAGTTTCTGCAATGTCTTTTTTGCAACATGTAGCCGTGCATTATTGGGAGCAGAGTTAAACCTCGTAGTCGGCATGAGACTGTCGCGGTACTGACACCAAAAGTCTGCGACAATTCCCGGCAACTAAAAGCTTTCCTTGCTTGCATATCGATCGCCAAAAAATCGAGTCCCGCGCTAACGCTGGAAAATAAGACGGAATTAAGACCCATAATTGCAGGAGGATTCGATTAAGAAGGCACTCACTCCCACCTTATGGTCCTCCAACAGCTCCTGCAACTTGATGCAGTAGTCCTGCTCGTTAGCGAAGTTTTTTTATCCCTTATATTGAAATTAGGTATTTTTTTATTTTCAGAATATTTTGTGCCTGAAATAGGTTTGAAATTATTTAAAAACTCGCATTAACTAACAGCTGCTGGCAGGTAAGTCACTATTCATCAAAAATAAACTAAAAATACTATGCTAAATGAGCATTTCCAAACACAACATTTAGCTCGGCCATTACTTTTCAAACTGCTTGATATTACCGTGCGAGGTATGTGAATGAACCATACATCCATGCACTCAAATTAGGAATTGCGATAGTTAGTAAGCCCTCATTGAATATAAAATTTTCTCTATGTGTCTTCATTTTTGCACTTTTATAGTTTCATACTAGCACTTCTATTGTGATAAACTATTTTTTCATCAATACATTATCCTTCAAGGTAATTAAGTTAATTGCTGCTAACATTAATTAAAAATAACTGGGCATTATGTACTCTATAGGCAACGTATTTTACGTAACCAAGGAGTACTTTCCTCGAGAAAAAAAGCTTAAACCACACATTCCTCACATCCCTCACTACGCCAGTAGCTGTAGGGCATTGAAAACCCAACGGTGAAACGCATTGGAATTAATAAAGGCTCTGTTAATATATGATCTCAATAATTTTCGTTGGAAGACTTATGGGGCTCTAAAACAAAGATCTATTTTCACTCTCAGTGGAAGAGGTAATTCTCTCACTGATTGATTAAATGCTTAATTTGATAACATAATCTTAAAATGTCTAAAAAAGGAAGAAATCCTTATAATAATCAAGCATTCTTATGTTACGCAACCCTTTAGAATACCCTATATAAGTTTTTAGGGTACGAAATTTCTACTCGTGAGACCCCTGTATTGACGTCACAGCCTTCACGCGTCGAGAACGTGAGCTGCTCGACAAAAAAGGTGTACTTCGACCTTGCGGATGGAGGAGCTTGTATATTGCTAACTAATAAGGGGCAGTGTGCCAGTTGCTTAGCGGAACTGTGGCGAGGCGTGTGGGGCGCACGTGAATCCAGAAATTCTCAGTAAGACTTGTTTCTGTATTAGTGTGTCAGTCCTTGCTAGCGTGACCTGATATATTACACGTATATATCAACTTTCTTTAGGTGCATGAACGTATTGCTTAATGAATGGGGAAATCGTTCTAATAATTTTCATGTTAATGTGTAGGGAATCGATTAAATGTCTTCAAATCATGGCTTATGGAATTTTAAATTAAGTTTTGGTTTGTGGACCAATTTTATTCATTTTGTGCAGCACTTTCTAGTGGAAGCTATGTCGCAAATGTTACAATAGCAAATTGTTACTACAAGTTTTAATTGGGCTTAAAATATGCATCAATATCGATAAAACGAAGTACATATTATTCTCCTATAAGCTCAATGTGTGTCTTCTATCCATCAAAATCGGAGATGGCCAGATTGAAGGAACTAATTTATTAAAGTTATTGGGGTAATATAGGAATTATCATCAATAAAACCTGACATTAGAGGAGCACACCTTATATCATATATGAGCTCTAAGATATTGGAATCTTTTAGGATTCTTAACCAAGTTAAAAATATATTACCTGAAAAAGCATTAAAATTAATGTACTAAGCATTAATTCATCTGTATCTACAATATGGTATAGAAGTGTATGAAAGTTGATGACCACTTTTGGGCACATCTCAAGCAATGTAGCATACACTTCTACAGTAATTTGGGTCTTGAGATCTTATATAATAGAAGCATTGTTTAAAAATCCACATCTTCAAGCAACCTTACAGGAAAAAATCACAGGAGCTTATATCTTGCAAGCATGTTGGCCACCCCATGTCAACACTACACTATAACCTCCAGTCCAAATCATGATTTTATCAACTGAAAATGGGAGGATGTGATGGTCACAATAAGATTTTGTCTACCTTTCTGTCTCCATCACAGTTGAGTAACAAATCCTTAAACTCTGGTATGCTTTTTACCCCGTCCTATATATATCAAACTATCATACTACCAAAAGCCATCATTTACTAGAGGTCAAGCAGAGCTTAACTTAAAGAGTCCATTATTCTTTCTTTGCTGACAATGTTAGGTTGTGTCAGCTCTGTTAGGCCTTTGAGACAGCTATTTTTTGTGCTCACTTTGCTTCTTTCCATTTTCATGGCTTTTTTGTGAGCTACTCTTTATCTTTTCTTCCTCTTAACTTGCTGTTTCTATGCATAGGGAATCCTGTGGGAAAACCAACCTGGGCATAAATTCCACTTTTTCTAAAGTTTATGCTAAATAGTCCCTTCTTTTTGCTGCCTTGAAATTGTGTTCCATGTAGTTAAAGATGGTGCTTTAAACTAAATAACAAATTATCTAATCAAATCTAATCATTATTTGCTGATAGATTAAAGAAAATCTATGAATGGAAATTCATGGCTTCATAGACAATGAAAAATGACCCCTATCTGTCATCAATTCCTTAAATTTCATGCTTGTTAATTAAAGTCAGGGTGTAATGTTAGGAATATATGATAAAAATATTTGCATACAGCTCATTTCTACACAACCATTTTTACACACTTCTCTTGTTGTATTTGATATTGATTCATGTGGGATGTTACTTGAAAACAGGTTCAGCATAACCAGAAAGAGAAGAATAAGTTTGGGTATTAATGGCTTTCAAGCTGGCAGTAAACTATTTTTTGTAATTTTCATGAATTTATGGGCTGATATTTTGAAGAACTTTCTGAAGAATTGTTGAGTTATGTTATCTTAAACTTCAAGTATACTTTCCATGATCTATTACCTCAGAGCTTCTATCTGGAAATGCTATCAACATAAGAATATCCTATGCAAAAATAGAAAATATGGTATTTTGAGAAAATTTTTATTTATATGTATGATGTCAGTCTAATTTATCATATTGATTTTAGTATGCAGTTGTCATTATATGCATCATGGTATAAGCAGAGGGGAAATTTTTGATAAGTTCTTGAAATGGTATAAAAACAAAATTATTTACATACCTATAGCTTCATAGAATTCTTACTTGTTATTTACAGTCTGTCTCAAATTATAGATATATCCCCTATTGAAGTGAGAAATTTAGTTCAAAACCTTTTAATTAACCTGACTGTTGTCTCTTAAAGTTGTGCACTTAGATTCTTTTAAGCATTAGTTTGCATGCAATTAATTGTTAACTTTTTTCTTCAAAATCTTTGTCTTTATTTTCACCTTCATTCATGCTTAAGTTTCTGTGTGTTTAGTGGTATTTTCCTGAATAGATTTATCACTAAAACTGAGGTTCTTGTGTATTTTGATAGAAAAGATTGCACCTTGGTGGGGTATGGCAATGTAGTTTCTAATTACTATTACTAAGCAAAAAAATAATTCCATTATTTCACTCACTAGCATTGCTTAGGACAGGTTTGATCTCTGCCTGAAATATTATTCTATGTTTCATTTTTCCAGGTTGGCTTTAATGATAATCGACTCTCTGAGCTATTTAAATTCAATCAAGCCAAGAAAATGTCAAGCATGCCGCCACACTACACTGTGAGGTTGTTAAAACGGACCTCATGTCAATGCAAAAGATATTTAGTCACAACCAGCCAATCATTCCTGGAGTTCCGAGGTGTGCTGTCTGCAGAGAGACAAAGAAATCAAACTGTGTCATCATTTTATAACCAACCTGCAATTGATACTGCAGCATGCAAGGTAAGTTTTGTAAAAGATGTTACCAACTTCAGATCACGCTGAATCTGATAAAAATGTTTTCAGATTTGAGTATCATTTTCCAGTGTTCTAATAACTAGGTTACCTATGAAATTTTGGCATATTCGAAAATTTATTTTTATAGTTATGTTGGTGTAAATGCTTTCTTCACTTTGTATTTTTTTATTGAGAAATGCAATGAGTGCTATGATAATAGGATGAACCCATTTCACAATTTCTGTATTTACATCACCAATTGTTTACCTAGTACTGTAAGTATGTTGTCCATTGATATCTTCATGATTTGTAAAAGTGCATTAGTAGCCACTGTGATGTGAATTTAAATTGATTTTGGCCTGGAAAAGACTGGTTAGATCTTAATTACGTCAGCTGTTTTCATGCATTAGAATTGTTAAAGTTTGGTTACCTATCTCTTTATCTAAGTCACAACCCAGTTTATAACTTTTTTACCAAGGCATCTATCATTTTGGCCACTCAAGTATTTTTATCTATTATTTTATAAGTTGATAGATGGGATGGTAAAAATTTCGACTTGGGAAAGGTAGGTCACTTTTCTATTTCTTGATCATATTGATAAAAAGTAACTTCCAAGAATTACACATAACAGAATTATAGGAGGAGTTATATGTGAGCAGCCTCATGGTATTACATAAGTAATGTATCTACAGTATTCTTTTTCACTTTATTTTTGTTGGTGAGGTCCCCACATTGTCGTGAATGCAACTTGAGCCGACCAAGATGCAGAAATAATGGTGCTCTTGCTGGTGCTAGTTGAATTAGAGGTGACCAAGTTTCTCAGAAATTTTACTACTTTTAAAAAAATCTCCATTGGGTTCTGATTATATATATATATATATATAATAGTGTTTCAATCTTGAATAATTGTTTTTCTATGGTTTGTTCCTACTAATAGCAAATTCAGTTTAAAGTTTAAGGGTTTAGTAATTTGTTCCAAAATAAGTAGCATTAGATGTTTGGAAAACTTGGAAGGTTTGAAATCAGGGATTTTATATCTCATATTGGTACTTTTTCATTAAAAAAATTTATTTGCATTCTTTTAGTAAATTCTGAGTCTTAACATCATCTAAAACTCTCAAGTATTTTGGGATGCTTTTTATAAATGTCAGAATCATGAAGCACGAGTTGAATTTCAGTCTAACAACAATCCCACCCTTTGACTTCAGTGTGGATTTGCCCAAAAGGTATATCTTGGGGTATTTGTGTCTTAAGATTTTATTTTTTAATTTGCTGTGCTTTTCTTCTGCAGGCCTCCACACGACTAACTCCTGCCACCATCCTATATTCCGGCAAGAGTAAAGATGGACGACATGTCTTGGTAAGGAAAGAATTTATCGTTTCATTAGAATCAATGTGGCGCCTTGCAGTTTCATTACAGCTTTAATTTAGGTTTTAAAATTTGGGCACAGGATGCTGATTCCTGTTTGGCTATGAAAAATGTTTACGTAGTTGTACGGGTGGTTTCGAAATAACCGCTCTGTATCTTGAGAAATATACGGCAAAACATTTTAACGTCAATATTCATTATCAATTACGAAGAATGAATCCAAGGTTCTCAGGCTATTGCAACTTTCACGTAGGTGTCTTTTGTCAGAGGTGCCCTCGTGGACTGCCAGAAAAGAACGACTCTCTTGAGTACCATAAAATAGTGATAAGCATAGATGCTATATGATAACTGCAATGCAGTCTGAAGATCTCCTTGTACAATATCCATGCCACTCAAGTACGTTCTTCTAGAGTGTCACACAATGTGTGTGCCGTTCAACTTTATCGCCGCCCCTTAGATAATCATCTATCCTGCGGCGATGTCTGTGCCCGGGCGGTAAAAATTTTAGATAACTAGACCCCCTGAAAACCTGTTGGGTCACTGTTTTAAAATTTCGTGCATGCCACCAATGATTCTTGTTTAGTGCTGGGCACATTTCCAGGGCCGAAGAAATATTTCACCCACTTTAGTTCTAATGAACCCAAACCATGATACGATGAAAAAACCCTTGCTGAGAGATGAGTTTTGAATTTCTGCTCTGTCTTGTTACTGAAGAGTGTGCTCGGCTGCGGACAAGCAAGCAAAATAATAATCAAAGTTTTAGTATCATAAAGTTTATAGATATCCCGGCAGAAAAAGTTTGACTGGATGATGGCAGTCCGGTGATTTTTCGTGATGACTCGCGAAGTGTGATCTCATCTTGAATATGACAATAGTTATAGTGGTAATGAAATTACCATATCAGGTTTGGGAGTTTTTACAAATTTTACTTCTTAAGTTTCTTCTTTCTATACGAGCAATTGCTACCATCTCTCAGCAAAAAAGAAACTTGAAGGGAAACATTTTCCAAGCGTATAAATTCAATCACTGGGAAATCGTCGTCTCTAGAGTCACAATTTCGAACTTAAACGTTTTTTCAAAACGTTCTTGAACTTGGTATCCGTGCTATCAAATACGTACCTGTGTACATATTACATTTTCTGGTTGAAAACAAGTGTGTATCACAGTCTAGCTGCGCGTGTTGAGGGTGAAGTTAAAACTGGAGCGTCCGAGCCCTCTTCTCCGTGCGTTTCCAATGAATGTCTAAATTTCTGAGCAGCGAAATAAAAAAACCTGTAAAAATATACTAAAGCTTCACCAGAACAAAAATCTTATCGCGAGACTCAAGGTCAGTGTGGTGTTGCGTGCATTAATTAAGTATGAATGTTCATCACGCGACTTGCAGGTGGCCGAGACGTCATAATCAGAGTGGTTTAGCAGACTGCCAACTGCCTTCTATTTTTCGCTGCCACGGGCTATTTAAAGCATTGTCTGGCTGCCGTAAACATCACGTGTGAAAACCGTACAGGAAAACTGAAGCGCAGATACCTATGAGTGCGGGGGAGGCTTGGGGGGTGCCATGAAATTATTCACACGTGTCGACGTTGATAATGACCGTGTACGCTTAGACGTGGTATCTGTGTTGAGCAACGACAGTCTGAGAGTTTCGAAGATGAATCGATTTTTAGCTAGAAGAAATTGTATTCATTGTTACGAACCTTTATGGGAATCTTCATTGTTTCGAATCTTTATGAAAATCAAATATTTTTACATGTGTTTACTTGAAAGTCATACGTTGTTTGTACTGAATACATATAAAAGCGTGGATTCTCGAAGAAAAATGTCTATTAAGATTTATCTATGAGTCAGATGTCTAGGAAAGAGTACCCAAGGGTTACTGACCCCTGCTCTAGGCGATGGGAAGACTTACAGGGGTTGGTCTACTTTCTGTACATGCATGTACGTCTTGCCGTAAAATGAGGTCAACGAAATGACAGACTGATCATTTAAAGCATAGGTGACGCATACTTCGTATCTCCAGACGGTGGTTTTGGCGTTCGTTATCAGTAACGTTTGATCAAAATGTAATGGATCATTTTAAGTTAAAGTATTAAGAATATGTAGTAAGGAATGGATCATTCTAAATACAGAGTACACCTAGCACTCCACGCAGGGATTTTGTTAGGTATTGATATCGCTAACGTCCGGTCGAGATCGGAAAAAAATTCCCGTTATTTACCACATAACAACGATAAAAGATAGCGGAGAAACGCTAATTGTTTCTCAAATATGGCAGCGTTGTTTAATATCGGGTTTAGGTGAGTAATGCAATTCTGAAGGGATTACCTGAGGCTCATTTCTTTCTCATCTCACGAGTGGAATTCTCGAAAAATTGGCCAATTAGTTCAGTGAACGTAGATAAGGAATTACCTAACATTGTTGACATTGTTGACACTAGATGAAGAGGTGGTCCATTTTTCGAGAATCTCGCTCACAGGAGGCAAATACGAACGTTTTATTTAAACGAAAGCTCCTTAGTTTTCGGATTCCATCTCAAATGAAATAAAAGAGAAATTAAAAATTAGAATAAAAACCTCTCAGGGACGGAAAGCAAAGATAAAGAGAAGAATTGAGTTATGTAGGTATATTTAGCAACAGAAACGGTGTGATGTAATCGTGAGATATCAATAGCATTGGCTGCCCGCGTGGAACTTGGGTAGAAACCCAAGAATGGGCGTCTCGTCACTTGCCTGTTGCCGTGTTTTTTCTTTTCTAAAACAATATCTTCATATTCGTTGACGTGCGCACTCACACATAAACGCACCTACAGAAACAGTTTGAATTAATAAATAGGAACAATTTTGGACTTCGTTGCACTTTAATCATCGTTTCAATGAGGCCTGTGACTAACGATCGATAGTAATTCTAAAATCAGGTTGTGTTCGTATTGGACCTTGCAAAGCATTGAGAAATTAAATGTTTTTAAAAGGGCTGTTGAACCGTGGCATTGATCTCTTGTGGCTGACTGGGAGGGAAATGCGTATGGGCGGCTAATTCTGTAAGAAATGCATGAGGGTTGGCGTTGTTTGATCTATTGCTGGAAAGGTGGACTTCCAGTTTATGTTTGGAGGCAGTAACCACACCTACGGAAATATATGCACGGTCTTCTGTTTCTTTTTTCGTGTGAAGAAGTGAAGAAGTCTTAATACTATTGTAGAATTTGGTAAAAAAAATTCCATAGAGAGTACTTGTTTCAAGTGTTGTAGAAATTATGTTACGATGACTTCATACGACACAAGTTTTTGCTGCCATGAGTAGAGAAATTTTTTTTTCTGCCGGAACAGTCCAGTCATCACGTATAGTTTCCTTCAGAGCAGATTCCCACCATTAGGTTTCCGATTTCTGAGTGATTCAAATTATTAGGTGATGTTTCCATGCGCACTCCTGTCAAGATCACATTCTTGGTGCAGAAAAGTGCCCAGTACCTGCAGAGGGAACTGCCCATCCGCATTGCACACCGCATCACGGACTTCCGGAACCTTCCTTTCATTGTGGCCTCCAATCCCGTCATCCTGGGCGTCCACGAGCTGTACATCCGTGCCTTCAGCATCCTCAACTCGTTTAGGCCCATCAGGACGGACGCAGACGAGCAGGACTACTGCATCAAGCTGCAGGAGCTGCTCGAGGACCATAAGGTGAGAGTGAGTGCCTTCTTAATCGAACTCTCCTGCAGTTATTGGTCTTTATTTAGCCCAATTTTCTAGAGCGGTGCTCGATTTTTGGCGATCGATCTGCAAGCAAGAAAGGCTTTTAATTGCTGTGAAGCGAGTTCTGTAATTATAGCGTAACAGTCTCCTAGGAAGATTTGATGTTGCTCAGTACTTCTTATCGTAAAGTTCAGGCTGTGAAGTGTCTCTCTGTCGTAAAATGAATTGTGGTTGAGACTTGGATGCCAGCGATCTTCAACCCTTGCCAGTTTCACACCGGGATCATCCTCCGTTTCTGTACTGACAGAAATGATTAAACTCTCACCTTGGCTTTCTATGTAGTTCAAAAAATTGTTCTTAGCTTGTGGAAGATTCTCGTTGCTAAGTAACTGTAGCTCACATTTTAAACTTCGTGCAAAATTTGCCGGACTGCACTTTTCAAAAATCATTTCGTTGTCTCCAATTGATGAGGATTCTTGAAGAGCTGAGAGATAACCGCGTTTAGGATTTTGCACTGTACATATACCCTGATCATACACCCTGCACGTATACCCTGCCCATATACCTCGCATCACCATACCTATCTTTTGTATCAGGCAGTCGAGAGGGTCAAAGCTGGAGTCTCTTTGCTTCGCTTGGCTTGTCCTGGCTCACAATTTGCTCTTTAAGCCTTTATATTTAACGAGCCTCAGCTCGATAGCATGTATTCTAAGCTAACTTTTTGTGTTTTTTAAGTTTTTATTTGCTACAGATTTAGCTTATTTCAAGGTCATACCTCAATCGAGTCCATCTGACGGGCCTGTGAATGCACAAAATGTCCCAATTTAGTGCATCTTAATTCAGTAAATTCTTCAATGTAGCGAGAGGGTTCATTTGAAACAAGGATTTCATAAAGTTAGAAACACACGCAGTAAGACATTGGGCCATTAGAATTGATCCCGTTTCATGAGTATGTTGCCATTTTTGGAAAAAGCTAAATGTAATTTTATTGTAGGTATACATAAGGATTCAAATAGTTTCTCGCTTAAAGATAGATGCTGCTCTATCAAAAAATAATTGGATTGTTAAAGGGCTAATCCTCGGCAGGCCAGCGCTCCCAAAATAGGAACGCTTCATAAAGGTGATGCTAGCTACTTGTAAAACGCTAAGTATAACCTTCATAAAGGTGATGCTAGCTACTTGTAAAACGCTAAATATAACATTGCACATGTACACAAGGCACAAAATAAGTTCTCGTATACAGCTGAATGCAGCCTTATCGCAAAAATCCCCCAGCGTGTGAAGGATTAAATCCGAGGACTTGAGAGTTACTGTCTGTGTGGCCCCCAGGACGTGGTGAGCAGGCTGGCGCAGGGCTTCAGAGAGTGCCGCCGCCACCTCGCCGACCAAGAGATCGTCGCCAAGTTCCTCGATGTCACCCTGACGTCTCGCCTTAGCATACGCATGTTGGCGCAGCACCACCTCGCGCTCAGGGACGATAAGGTAATCTCCCTGCCTCAAAATCTGACTTTCTGTCTTGGCCGTCTGTAATTTTAATCGCCCTAGCGCTAAAATCGCACCTGGATAGTTCGTTACCGACGGGCAGCGAGGAAGTTGACTGTGTCTGCAGCGCGCTTACCTTGTATTCAGGAGTTTGAGCCACTGAAATTAGACAAAGGAGTGAAAAACGAATGAAATTTGTCCGATTTTCATCGTTCCATGAAGCTGGTGTGGTGAGATTTCTTGGCATGCGCGAGGGCTCGTTTTCGATTGGTAATGGAGGGCTTCCCGTGTGAGGGGAAGGGTCGAAACGCCGTTTCCCCATTGCCCTCGCGTGCCCTGCAACCATTATGACGTTTTTGATACCCAGTGCGTGGTCACTCTGTCTGAATGGAGTAAAAATTTTTTTCGTGTTACGGTCAGTTGCAGCTTTGGATCTTCATGATACTTTGAGTTCAGACTTGATTTTTTGTGGGTGTTTGAAAGCTTCTTTAAAAACGGGCTCCTTAAGACCAGTACAGCTATGTCGCGGGAAGTGCTAGTCCACAGAGCAATTTACAGCACACATTTATCCATAAATACATCAAGTATCTCCATTTCATGCTTATTGATTGTAATATAATCCAGGTTTGAATTTGAAATGAAGCTTGTTCGCGTGTGTGGTAGCTCTGACGGTTTCACTCAGCGCGAAAGTTTGGGGAATGGGAGTAATTGAGAAAAAAGTATTTTCTCTTCAAGAATGATTTGGAATTTGCTTGGAATGGCATGGTTTTTCGTAATTAACGACTATGGAACACATTCAACATGTATTTAGCGTGAGAAGCATGGACCAGTGTTGACTGTAGTGTAGCGATGTGGTGAAATTTATGGGTAAAATAAACGAGTTGCACTTAGTAGAAAAATTACGGAAATCAGAAGTTATTGTCTCCAGCGTGCACTGAAATGGTACTTGAAATGAGTACCTTTGAATTTGTGGATGAATTGCGTAAAATTGTTCCAAGGTGTGAAAACATAAGAACGTAGAGGTAACACGCGAGTGTGCGTTGACGGCCGTGATGAATGGAGGATGTAAGTGACCTAGTAAAGTTTATGGCTCAGCTCTGGCTTGCACCTCTTGAGAAGTTTACACTGTGACTCTGATATAAGTAAGCACGGTTTAGATCAGTACACGGGTGTCCATGCGTTCGAGAAACTTATGTGCAAAAGAGGTCCATTTTATGTGACGAAAGGTCTCCGGTGGCTTACGTCGGAGATAAAGTGTTTTTACGGATGTTTTTAACGCTTGATCCCTGTTGACTGGGAATGTAGCACTCGTAATTTCGTGTTTCTAGCAAGTAATTTTTTGTTCATGCGCTGAAAAAGTATTGTAAAAATCACTTCCATAAAAATTAAAAACACTGATTCTTATTCAATATGACAGAAGGAATGCATAATGGCTGAGAACCTCTTCGACAATTACGTAAAATGAAAAACTGCATTCAATGATTGCATCGACCCTTCACCTTGTATATGCATGAATTAAAAATACCACTTTCACGAGGCTGCTGCTAGATTTTCGTACGTGCATCGCCAAAAAAATTAGTTCATTAAAAGGTTATTTTGTATTTGTCCCGCCCCAGCCGAACCACGTGGGCATCATCCACATGGCAATGCCCCTCAAGGAGCTGATAGAGCGCAACAGCAAGTTTGTCACCCGAATGGCGGCACACAAGTACGGCCGCGCCCCCACCATCAAGATGTCTGGCCATGTCGATGCTACGTTCCCCTACANCTTTCCCCTGCTTCGAGTGTGAGTGACGACCGTAAACTTTCCCCTACATCGAGGGTGAATTATCCGAATTGTCACAGCGCTTAAAATTTAGAAATAGATTTTGTCTTCAAACTTTCAGTTCAGAATGAGTTGAAATAAAGGGCACATAATCGATCCTTTGCAGTGCGCAACTGATTGTGAGCGTTGAACAAAAATATTTATCAGATAATTAGGGCAGAAAGACGATATCTTGCGAACCTGAATTAGGCACGATGAATAGTACGGTAAAAGATTAAGAGATCATGCGTTCAAAAGTTGTTTGGGTTTGTGCATGGACATAAAGCGAAAGTATTTATTGGCGCCAAGAATTTCAGTAGGTCAGGAAACGTAAGCGGTAAGAAATTGCGTCCTAAAATGAGCTTACACGGTGATTCTTAATGATGGGACCAAAAAGAATCTGAAATAATCGAAGGATTTTGAAAAACTGAGAAGCAACGGAATTCTGAGAGTTAAAAGATTTATTTTAATTACATTTTGAAGACGTTATTCTTCATTTGTGGAGGCTGTTCATTACTGTGCAAGTTCTGGTCCAATTCACCGGATTTTTGCCTCAATAGATGCATTTAGTTGATGTAAAGTTGTCTTGTTACGGTAAACCCTTCCGTTTTACAAAATCACCTTAGGCATCCGCTACAGAAACAATGACTTATAATAAAACTACTTTGTCTCAGAATTTCATAGATGGTTTGTTTTTAAAAATTCGTTCTATATAAAGGGAGTTGATGAAGCTTCTTTTTATACCCGTCATTAAAAATCATCTTGCATGTCGGAACGCATCTTTTTTCGGACCAGCTCCTGCTCTTCTTTTCCTCGCACCACGAGTGTAAGTGTAGAAGGTTGATGTTGGGTCAGGCAGTCTGGATTGGCCAGGATACACAACAAGATTTGTTGTTTGTTGTGGCACAACTTGGTGCACTGGTCATTAGAGAATTGAAAGCCTTCGAAAATACTTGACAGTGGATCGATTTGCGTTGTGTTTGGCCATCCGTTTGCCGTGTGTTATAACTGTGACGCGTGTGCAGCTGATTGTAGTTTGTTGTTTTCGTGACAGCGTCGCTGGTGTCCAGCCACTAGGACTCGAAACAGCGGTTCTTAACTTTTTTACCCTTGCGTAACCCTTGCGTTTAATAGAAATGAAAAATAGGTTAGATATGATGCGTATATTTCAATATCACAGTACCTAAGAATATATTGTGCGTGTTAGGTAGTATTACATACAAGAAATTAAAAAGAATTTCAAAAGTGCATTAGCTCATCTCACTTGTTCTGGCGGATTCTAAGGGTTCTGCGGAGCCACATCCCTGAGATGCTTACTCAAATGTTTGTGCCTTGAATTCCGCCAACTCAAATGTTTGTACCTTGAATTCTGTCGTTGTGATCGCTTTGGTACGCTTTGTTCAAGCGCTGATGTAGAAACACTCGTTGCATCAGGGTCGACGAAGCTATTCTAGTCTTCCTGCACAAAAATTTCCTGCTAAAAGGACTCCTATTGAGGGTAGTTTGAATTCATGGTAAAATAAGGTATGCCTTACTATTTCGATTTCGGGTTCATTTTGTGTACATTAGCTGCTCTCAGGGAACTTAGGACAGGTAATAATTGGGTTAGGTTTGTCTCTCGTATGCTGCAGGGATTGTCGTCCCCGGGGCCGCTGTTAGGTTACCTCGGTTCTAGCTAGGCCTTCGGGACTTCCATCTTCCGTGCCCACTTTGCTTTTTCTCATTTTCGTGCCTTTTTCACAGATTATATTATTCTTCATATTTTTTCTTCTTCTTTCTTAAATTAATATTTCTACGAGCAATGAATCCTGTGTGGGAGCACACCTGTGCATGAATTCCAAGTTTTCTAAAGTCCTTACTAAATAGTTCCTTCTTTTCGCCCTGTTGAGACCGCATTTCATGTGGATGGAATGCTACACTCTAACTAATAATAGTCTAATACATTTAGCTTGTACTTTAACCATTTAAATGCGACGTGTCCACCGTCACAGTGCCGTTGGAGTACATCCTGCCCGAGCTCCTGAAGAACGCTGTACGAGCCACCATCGAGAACCATGCCGAGGACGACGAGTCCTACCTGCCTCCCATCCATATCACCATCGCCTCGAATGAGATCGACTTCGTTATCAGGTGTGTAGCTTGTACTTCGTTATCAGGTGTGTAGCTTGTACTTCGTTATCAAGTGTGTAGCTTGTACTTGTTATCAGGCGTGTAGCTTGTATTTCTTTATCAGGTGTGCACATTTTATGGTTGTCGAGTAAAACTGATCAGTTGTTAGTCTTTTCATTTAAACTTTGTACTTGTACACTACCCTGTACTTGCTCCTCAGATGTGGGTCTGGTGTAAAGGCAGTGTCATCTTGAAGCGCTTGGGATTGTTATGCTGTTGGCGCGCTTTGCTGTTGTCTCTTGGGTTGATTTCTATATTTTGCTGTTTTTAACTTGTTTTTTTTTCTGAAGACTTGTACGCATATTGTCCGTGTTTAACGGTAATGGTGTGAGCGTTCCGTGTGCTATTTATTGAACCATTATTTTTTTCAAAGTACTTTTGACTATGCTAAATTGTTTTCTGCATTGTGTACAGAGAAGCTATGTAGAGGTATGCACGGACGAGAGTGGCGTGGCTTCACTATAACACCCAAATTATTTACGTAGCTAGACCATAGTTAACTTTATACGAAAAACAACCTTAAGCACTCATATAGTAGGATAGCAGATAGCTATGTTGGAAAATCTAGCGGCAGGCTTTGCCCTATATTTTCCTACTGGCCTTAATTAGGAGAATGAAATCCAGTTACAGCGAGCCATTTTCAGTGTATTTCACGCAGGACAAGCGAGTAATGAGGCAGTCTGTTGTGTGAGCTAAGAGACCGCATTTTGAGACCCTGCTTCGTGCGTGCAGAATAAGCGACCGCGGCAAGGGCATCCCGCACCACCTGATGCGCCGGGTGCTCGAGTACAACTTCACGACGGCGTCGTCCTCGTCATTCAGCGAGGCGGAGTCTGCCTCCGAGAACGGAGACGAAGGCGCCTCTGCCTTCTCCGACATGATGGAGGCTGTCAATCCCAGCCCCGTTGGCGGCCCCATGCATGGGTGAGCTGCCTCTCAGAGGGCGTAGGACAGGCTGTAGGGTTACGTTAGGTTTGTCCATCGTATGCTATGGGGATCAGCGTCATTGGTTACCTCCTCTATCGAGAGGTTTTCGGTACTACTGTTTTTCGTACCCACATTACTAACTTAAATTTTCAAATATTCTTCGTTATCTCTTCTTTGTCTTTTCTTCTTCTGCATTCCTAGCTTGATGTTTTTGTGTGCGGGGGGTCGTGCGTGGGAACACACCTTGTGCATAAATTCCCCATTCCGTATAATCAATACTAACAGGTTCTTCATCTTCACTGTCTTTGAATTACTTTTCATATGAATAGGGAGTTTTAAACCGTCCCACTACGCGTATAGCCAGACGAGCTTGCTTGCTCGTCTGTCCGTCTCTCTGTCACGCTCTTAAGGATTTAGATAGAAGAAAACTCCCGGGTCCATATTCCGAATCAGAGAGGCTGCCAGAGAAGGCAGTCCGTATCAGTGATACTGAAAGCATTTCATGTCAGATTTACAGTAAAAAAGAGAGCATTGTACACAATAAACATCATTTTTCCCGCCATTTTTGACTCGCGAATCCACTAGTAATAACTTACGTATTACTCTCTCTACTTAAAGAGTGGACCTACATACTTCTCTCGGAAACGTACAAAAATACGCTAGTGCTAATGTCATACATCAAAGTTTAGTAGTGTTTTAATCTCAATGGGAAACGCTGTTGGAACGTTGTTATTGTAAATTTCTGAGTGAGGTACCAAGGTGAATGTGAGGTACCAAGGTGAATGTGAGGTACCAAGGTGAAAGTGAGGTATCAAGGTGAAAGTGAGGTATCAAGGTGAAAGTGAGGTACCAAGGTGAATGTGAGGTACCAAGGGGAAAGTGAGGTACCAAGATGAAGAGAATTTAATTTCTGTGCAGGTTTGGTTTCGGTCTGCCAACATCCCGAGCCTATGCAAGCTACATGGGAGGATCCTTGAAGATTCAAACGATGCAGGGCATCGGCACAGACGTATACCTGCGTCTCAAGCACATCAACTCTCAGGGAGAGTCTTTCCGCATCTAACCAGAGTTTTTAAACCTGGGCATTTTTGTAGGATCTGTTGTGTGAAGGAAATCACCCGAGGAAGATTGACTGCTTTGAGAGGTGTACCGGTCTGTGCGGCTGAATGTAGTGCATCATAGAAGTCATGAGTTTAAAGATTCAACATGCAACTCTGACATGAATCTCTTGAGAGGGTGCTAGTGTCTGCCTCGTCTATCAAGAGGGTATTTGCGTTGGACTTCAGCTAAATGGTTGTCATGGAGGCAATCCTTCTGATTCAATATACAGGGTGGCGCAGCAGTTAGGGACTTGTGAGAAATAGCAAGAAAACTACAAACGTTTAAGGTACCACGTTCATTTGGATGGAAGAAAATAGTGTGAAGATACTCAAAATAACGTAGTAATCAGCGCACCTCTTTTTAACGCTATTCGTAATCATTACATACTTACTGTTCCTCCAAGCTACCTACCCTCAAAATCGAGTGCTGCATAAAATTAGCGAATAAGATAGCAGAACTTTGCTTCCAACTTATTAGTTTAGCTATTCTACTGCATTCATCTTCAAAAGATATACCCCACGTATTTAAAGAAAAAAGAAACCCTTTCGAAAAAGTGCCTAAAAATTGCTCTGGTGTTGAAGTCGAAACATTGTGGTAGAGTAGATACATTTCGAACCCATGCTGGAGTGCAGCCTGCCGTGTCGGGTATTGCTTACCGGTCCTGAGCTTTGACTGGAAATGTCATGAACAAAAATTTGAATCGTCATTCGTATAAAGTGCTAATTACTCAATAGCATCTTTCCAGGGTCGACAAAAAAGGTTTACTGTAGCTGTCAAATTTGTTGATTGAAAATTTTTGATTTACCGTCAATGAGAGTCAATTGAAATGTATCATGTTCCGTACTTCGCATCTAATTGTAACCTCAGTCTCCTCTTTCTTTTTACATCAACTTGATTTCTTTAGCATTTGTAATCTTCTTACTATTTTTAAGAAGCTACCTTACTCAACCTGCCACCTTGCTTATGTTTGTGACCAACTAAAAAAGAAGTAATTTCTTGATCTCTGTTGATTCCACACTTTTACTCAACTTTGTAATGTTCAGCTCAGGTAACATCATCAAGCCTCATTTATTTTTCTAAAATTTCTTCAAGTACAGCTACATTCTGCTGTAGCTGAACGACAATATGTGACTGGAGCAACGGGTTCCCTGCGTTCGGATGTTTATAATTAGGTTGTTCCATAAAGGGCGCCGAATTTGAATTCCGTGTTTTGAAGTTAGACCTGCTTTAATCATTTCTGCTCTCACTCACTTTCTTAAATCGGATTCATGGTACTTGTTGTAGTAATTCAAGTATGAGAGTTTTCTGTAAGCGCAGATAAAACTAGTGTCGACGTACAAGGAGACGGATTCATAGTACTTATTGTAGTAATTGAAGTATGAGAGTTATCTGTAACCGCACATGAAACGAGTGTCGGCACACATGCAGACCGTCCCGCCATAGTGGCTGGTTGGTACACCGGTGGCCCAATACGTAGGCAACGCGCGAAGGAATGTTTAGTGTGCAAAGTGTCATTTCATAAATGTTAGCAGTTGTGACTGTCTGTTCGTTAGAGCTATCGACCAAATTACCTGAGTAAAACGCATTTAGAACTGGTCTGAATCATATATCATGACGAGCCGTTTTTATATTCAGTACGGCTTCGTACGGGAGTATTGATGTGTTGTTATTTCACGCACAACACAGGTAATGAGGTGTTTATTTTTGGATAGACTCGTTTAAACAACGTCTTCCACCACGTAGTGAGTACGCAAATAGTTGTTCGACGTCCGTTTTGTGACAAAAATTTGTACTGTAGGAATTCCGGGTCTGTCATTTTGGATACAAATTTAACTGATTGTGATTTTCTGCCGATTGCCTCGCAAAGTTTCGGTAGGGAGTGCTTTGTGTGCTCAATGTTGTGACTAACTTATATGTTCTACCTGTGTTGTGATATCAGTAATTATGTACCTGCACAGTCATATTTATACTGGACCTTGTCATTTGTTTTGACGTTTGTGGCAAAAGTTCTACAGTTCAATTTGTAGGGCTGTGCATTTATTAGGTTGTTTCTTGTCAAACTATCAGTATTAATGAGACTCAAACTATATTTCCTGCTGGATTCTGAGTGAGAAATGTGTTTGGGACTGTAATGTTTTTGTGATTTTGAATGCAGATGACTAATGTTTACGTTAAGATTTTTTTCAAAGTGACCTGTATGATGACCATTTTGGATTTTAAGAACAGTTATTATTCGGTGATTCTGTTTCTATGGCTCCCATATAGTTTTTATCGAAACAAACATGAATGATATTCTCGGATTGAAACTGACCATAATATCAGCGGTGTCACAATGTAAGCGTAGACTGCTTTCGTTACGTTTATCGCTTGAGACAAATATTTAATGAGTTTAGTCTTCGGAATGTCTTTTGTGAGATGAATTCAGTTGCAGTGCAGGCCTTTATTTTTCTCGCTGGTAGTACTTTGAAACTCCTTTTTTGATACCGAATGAGCGTCGTGATTTGAGGGACTGTGTAGAATAATTAATGTGTGTGTGTGTATGCTTCTCGACCTGGTTTGTCTTTATTAAATGTAAGGAATATTACGCAAGGGAGACGAAGCGGAAATTATTTCTGCGCTGTAGTCTTAGGCGAAAAAATGTCCTTGTGATGCATGGTGGTACTGAACGAATTGATTTCATGTCAACTGATCCAGATGTGTTGCTTTAGTAAATGATTTTTAGAGGTATGTCTCATCTTGCAACTACGGTGCCAATATTAATTTCTCAAAACTTTTTCGAATTACGCATGTGTAGTCGCTTTGGAATAATATTATGCATCTGGTGTGTTAGTGGTCTAATTGCGTCTATCATTTTGTTAGTTTGTTGATAGTTGATGCTACTGAGCTCCATTTACAGTGGACACCACTGAGCTCTTATTTCAGTTGACACTGCTGATCTCGATTGACGGTTAACGCTATTTGATTTTACTTTCAATTGATTCTGTCAGTTCCATTTACAGTGGGCACTATTTGACTCAATTTGCAGTGGACACTATTTGACTTTATTACGTTGGACACTATTTGACTTTATTTACAGTGGACACTATTTGACTTTATTACGTTGGACACTATTTGACTTTATTTACAGTGGACACTATTTGACTTTATTACGTTGGACACTATTTGACTTTATTTACAGCGGACACTATTTGACTTTATTTAAAGTGGACAGTATTTGACTTTATTTACAGTGGACACTACCTGACTTAATTCACAGTGGACACTATTTGACTTAATTCACAGTGGACATTATTTAACTTAATTCACAGTGGACACTATATGACTTAATTCACAGTGGACACTATATGACTTAATTCACAGTGGACACTATTTAACTTAATTCACAGTGGACGCTAGTCTGTTTAGTTCACGGTGAATTAATTTTACTGACGCATTTATGAGAGCATGTTTATAGGGACTAATACTTTTTCCTTGGTTAGCTTTCTGTGAGAGGGGCCAAGTCCTACGCTATTAGTTTCCGGTCGTCTCAAAGTAGCTGTTTTTCCGTGTATTTTTAAATGAACGTTTCTAGTTACAGCTGTATACCCTTTATTTTAAGTCTGAGAACCGTTCGTTCACGCTTATCTTTCTGTGAATTAATTTTAGAACGCGTTTTTTTTCGTGTCATAGTTTATTTTGCGTTAACTAAGGAACTGATTCTCATGTGAGAATTGTGAAACTCCAGTGGCTGCTGCATTTTACTGTGGCGAACGTAAGTTTAAAAAATGAGATAATTTGTGCATTTAAGAATATTCGCTCATGAAAGAAGAGTTCTTTTTCGTAAGGCAATCTAGTGCTATTGGTATCTGCGTGTTATCCTTGATGATAGTACGTTATCTTGTACGTATGATCGATTGTTTAAATTCGTTATTGACGTGTAGAGTTAAGGAGTAAATTATTATGTTGCCATAAACTTTCATGAACGAATTTTACCAAAGTTAATTAAGTCGAAAAAACTCAGTTTTTCGGTGATGCTGTAAAGTTATTTTATTTTTAGTAATTGAATGATGCTGTGTACCATTGAAACCTACCATTGTGTGTTTTTTTGTTTATGCTTCGTATTTAGATAAATTTTTACAACTGTTTTCCGATGCTTATGTTATTAATTATATCAGATTGCATCTTGAGGAATGTCTCCATACTCCATCTTTCTGCACACGAGCTAACAGATGAGTCTAATTAAGAATCTTATCTTACAAATCTAATCGGGCAGTTTACCTGCGGGAATTTTTCTACTGATGCTGTTAGAGAGCTTTTCTTAGTATCGTGAAAGCCTGGGAACAAGTTTGACTTGGAAGCTTTGAAAATAAGCTGCATTAGGTTATTTTCCTAAGGTTAGATTTTGAGCGCATGAGGCAGTATTTGGTGAATGCGAGGCAAGCTCTAAGGAAGGACGTAATGACAAAAAACTGGTCGAAAGTCTAGGAATTATTTGAGGTACTCATATCACTAGATCAAAATTTTCATTTTTGTAGCACAGATACCTGAAATATGTGATGAACTTTAGCTGCATTCACTCAGCGCTCGGTTTCACTTGTGGAAAATTCTAGCGGAGCATGTATTTTGTATGGTGTTGATCACGAAGGAAATTAACGTGTTTGATATGAGAGTGAAATTGCTTTTCAGCTTGATGCAGCCAATAGTGTTGACAGTCCTTGTCTCGCAGCAGCGTAGCTTACGTTTGCGAAGTGCTGTTTGAGGTCTCGTTCTTGTTTTTTCGATGTGGTCGTGTTAAGTTGTTGTCTTGAAGAGTAGTCACCTCTGCATTGTGTTGTTACCGTCGCCGGAAGACATGCTTGCTCCAATCGTCAGCAGCTAACGCTTTGCGGTGCTTCGCAGGGTGACGATGGATTGGTCGCAATTCTGTGAGATTTGTGAGATTTGCTTTAATCAAAGATCGCAGTGCTCTTCGTTTTGTGCTTCGCCTCATGTTAGGAACCAGCCGATCTTCGTGGGACGGTGAAGGCGCCACTTAGTGTGTTTGCTGACGAAGGCGTGCCTCACTACGATATTTCGCTATCACGATTGCCTTTGGTTTGTAATATTTTCAGGAAAGTAGCCCAATCGCATAGCGAAGTGCGTCTGTACCCATTTTTATAGACGTCCTGAGCGGTCAGTAGTCATCCTGGCGGCAGGAACAAACCAAGTCGCCTGCTCTTGTATTTCTACCCAAATCCTGTGGTAGTGGGTAGATTTGGGTAGTAACAGTGGGTAGATTTGGGTAGTAACTAGCATCACCAAATCTTCCCAATGGGGAAGAGTGGAGTGGTCACCCTTCGAGTATGTGGATGGGCTTCATTTCAAGGTCTGGTTAGCTTCGGTGTTTAATTTCCTATCTGTACTCGTGAACCTGGACTATGAGGTGTCATGGTGAGCTGGATGCGTACAGTTAGGGTTCCTAACTCATTTGACATCAGTCAACACGGGAAGGAGGGATGGGTCAAAGTAATCCTCGAAATTTCAAGTCATTTTAACCAGCGTTGGCGAAGTTTATTCCAAGTAGTTTTAGAATATTTTATTCCCGATCTAATTCATTTATCTAGCAAGATGATATCAGTCATTTGGCGATGTAACAATTATTTAATTCCATGTTGAGTCGTTTGGACGGAGTTGTCACATTGACTTTTCCGTCCTTCTAATGTTAACACGTGTACAGTATCGGTTAAAATTTTGGCATCATTTGTGACTGGTACAATTAAGACAGTTATTATTTGGTTTGACCTTCGTGTGAAATTTTTGCTTATCTTCTCTGGCCCTCGAGATGTCCTACCTCTAGCTCAGTCTTTGTCAGAGTTGACATGTTTCTTGTAGAAGTCCCAAAGCCATTAAAAGGTTATAACGAGCGTCAGTCAGTCATATCAGTGAAGTTAAGCAACGTTGGGTACTTGATACATGGCCGCATGGGGACACCAGGTGAAAATAATTTGGCCAACGACCGCACCACATTAAATTCACCGCTTCTCGTCCCACTACAACTACATGAAAAGGCTGTTGGTTATTCTCCTGACTGGAGGGTTCTGTTGCACACCGCATCTCCTTCATTTACCTTCATATAATTTTTTATAAAGAATTAAGAGCTCGAGGTTCCGCTCTGCCGTAGTGAGTTAACGAGAGAAGTTGAAATGTTCATTGTCAGATTAGGATGTTTGTCAGCCTTATGCAGAAGATGTTGTGACTTTGTGTTGTTGATCTGTGAATGTTTGAAGGCAGAATCAGATAGAACGAGTCTTGTTTTTCTTTCCTTGATAAAAATGACATGACCAGGAGTATCTCGCGGCTACACTTTTCTGTGATTGAGAAATTCGGCGGTGATTATTGCCTGCTGGTCCTACGAAAACAGCTGCCATGCAGATAAGCCGTTGGTAAAAGAGAGATTGAATTTCAGGTATTTGATATTTAGGACCTTTGTCAAGACGTAAATCCAATTCGAGTTAAGGCAGTGGTCCTTCGCGTAGATCGCTCGATCAGTTCCAGGAAACGACTGCTCTACAATCGTTCTCCGCGTTGAGCAAAAATCCAATGAAACGAAAGATATTTTTCATAAGAAGCAAAGAGCGTTTTATAAGAAGCGGATAAGATAGAGCGGGTTGTTTGCTGAAACCGATCTGGCGCACTGTGCTGGGGACGAGTTCGAGTTCAGGAAACCTACCGCTACTTCATGCCTCAAAATTGCGTTCGTGAAAACAGGAAGGGAAGGCTTATAGAGAAGGCTCCACAGGTGATGCGACGCTTCGTGGCGAGGTATGCCCAACACTTGCTCTCAAATGTTCATTATCAGGTGTGCATGACCGGCCTTCACCATCATCATCTTCAAGGCTCTTCATCAACACTACGGAATTTCTGAAACCACCTTCGTGCTGTCCTATCCGTCACTGAGTCTTATGCCTCAAGAAAAGAAAGAAAAATATTTTATTCCGAAAATAAGTCATGTAC